>OZ030006.1:169914915-170062415 GCA_964023405.1 Apodemus agrarius
ACATATGACACACTTCATGTTACTTTGAGCTCCGTTCCTAATTTACGTTTTGGTTTGTTTCCAATTAACTGCACACACTGGCACACAGGGATGGTGTTGCATTTCCCAAAAGTTAAGGTAGAAAGGACCGAAACACCAAATACATATTAATGGCATGGGATGCACATCCTGCTTAAAAGTACGCGGTGATAATTTATTTAATACCTCATGCATGGTAGTGAGAGGCATTTGTATTCTAAGTCACCTCTAACTTGCCTTAAATTCAGCCTTTATATTATTTTCTTTATTAATATGCATTGATTAGGGACGTAGGGAAATCTAGGCAGCCATGATGAGGAAGGCTTAGGGTTCAGTGTGTTTGTTTTAGTGTTTCGATAATGTTACTCTTTTATGCTCAACTCCACAGATCCTTGAATCATGCAGAATAGAACCAAAGAGCAAGGGGCCAAAGCTCATCCTAGATGACAGTTTGCTGCCTGCCAGCCACCGGGTAGTCCACGGCATCGACTCATATCCACTCATTTGAACAAAACCAGCACGGGTAGAATAAAAATAGCTATGTTGAAAGTTATTTCTAGATTATAGGGGATATGAGTCTTGTCATTCTTGAGATCCAGGGTTCGTCATAAGTTGGCAACAACCACAACCAAAAAATGTAAAAGAATGTTAATGATTTGGAGAATCAGCTCTGTGACAGAGCAATATATGCACCGAACACTAATAATAATCTCATAGAGACTGCTCAAGTTACAGTGGGAAAGACAAAGACTTTTTGATGAAAGCCACTGTCAACTCTTTCTCTAGGTACAGTGTTGACAGAGAACAAAAGCAAAACAAGAATAGAGAAGCATTCAGGGGATCCTTGGTTCTCCATTACACTCAGATGGAACCTGTAAGAGTCTAGCATTGCATCAGTGCCTGGTGGGTCTCTTCGTAAGCGATTGCTGATGTCAAGTACTGCAGGTTCTACTGCAGCTCTGGGTTGTGATTCTGTTTAGGTCATCTTAGCCTTGAAATAGTCCAGACAAGGAAACAGCAGCCCACTCGACACCCTGTTTGTAGATTTATTTTATTTTATTTTTGGTTCTGTTGTAGAGACGGTTCCTTCCTTACCTACCTCCAGTTAACTCATAAGCCAAACCCGCCACCCATTTCCTCCTGTCTGTGGTGGAGCTGGGGTGGCATCCGGCACCTTGTGCTCCCAGCAAGTACTTTTATTAGGTGGCTAAGTCCTGACTTTTGTCACACACGAAAATAAAATATTTTCTGAGTTCCTTAAGCAATATCGATTGTATATGGAGATAATCTTTTGAATGCACTATATTAAAGAAAGTGTTTTTTTTTTTTTAAATTCACCTTTAAAACATAATTTTGTTAGTGGGAGTATTAATGGGCAGGACTTTGTGTCGGGCAGTGTGTGTGTCTGCGGTCTGAGTTTCCCTCATACTTCCAGATACACGGCAATTATAACGTTTAAGCAAATGGAGAGCTATAATTTTTAGCTGGAATTGATCCTAGGAATTTTGTTCTATGTTTAAAGATGAAAATTAAATACAGGCTAGAGATTCAAGCACATATGCTGACAGTGTGAGTCACGATAGCTCAACTTATATCCTGAAGTAGATGACAATTCTCTGTTTTTGTCAGTTTTAGACAGAGTGTTAATCCCTTCCCCTATGTTTCCATATTCGTACAACAGAACAAACAAACAAACAAACAAACAAACAAACAAACAAATAGGGAAGATACTCTGGCTGCCTTGTCCTACCGTAGCTCTGGAACACAGAGAAAAGATATCCCATGTCTGCTAGGAGAAGCCGCGCAGTTATTCAGTCCTCTTGGTCACACAAATATTTAACTCCCCTCAAGCAAAACTGGTCCCTCTTCCCTCTCCTGTTTTGTATTTCTCTGTTAACCTGGACCAAGGATGGCGTGGGTAGATGGCTGCGTAAAGGGCTTGCTGAATAAATGTGAGGACCTGAATTCAGATTCCAGTCCTCATGCAAAAAGTAGGGCCCGGTGATGCTGGCATCTGAGTCTTGGTGAGCATCCACTCCTAATGATCACACTTTATGTGCAGAGCAATTGAGGAAAACACCTGACATAAACCCTTGGCCTCCATATCCTGTATATGCGCGCGCACATACACACACACACACACACACACACACACACACACGCACACTCGTGTACTCAAGCACATGCACACATGCTTGCATATTCACAAAGACAGACATACAGACAGAGACAGACAGACAAAAGACCAGAAAAGGCTACTTTGAACAAGGCTTTAGGCCTGTGGCCTGCTAGAGGCTCGCAGCTGGCTGTCAGTTTTCCTTTCTGTCTCCACATCTGACTATTAAAAGTTGCAGAAACTGCTTAAATGCTACACTTTGATTTTTAACAAACAACCTGGGTTTTTTCCCTCTCAGCCCCTCTCTAAAGCCTCATGAGCAGGTGTTAGAGCTGCTTAGATCAGTACAGCAGCCCCGTGGGACAAACCGTTCAGAGGAAAACAAAATTGAATATTTTCCCTCAACATTTGGCGCAGATAACATCTCTGGGCAAACACGACAATTGTATCAGTGCTTCATGGAATCACAGAATCTTAGAACTAGAGTGTGTCAAGCTCGCCTTTTGCTGCTGTAATATTGAAAAGAGGAGATTTTTGCACAATTCTAGATATGGTTATGGAGATAGAGAATATTAAGCAGGAAAGCAGAGTATCAGGGAAACAAAGGAAACACGTGTGGACTAAAGACAGAAATAGATTTTTTTATGATAGAAATAGATGTTTTATCTTACAGTTATAGCATTTTTGCTGGAATTTAACATGTTTGTAATGAAAGGAACGACAAATAGCCAAAACAATGTGTACATCCATCCATGGCCTCTGTGGCTCTGGGTCGGTGGGACAGTGCCTGGCTAGCCTGCACAGGGCCCTGGGTTCAATTCACAGAAGCACCAAAAGCAAAAGTGTGCTAAAATGCCTGTAGCGTTTTATAGGTATTGTGAAGATTTTAGTTTCTCTGTACCCCTGTCTTCAGCACAGTCAAGGAAGCTATTAGTACAACTAAATAAATTCTATCCGGGTTTAACAACAGTGCAGTAAATGCTACCTGGAAGGCACTTTAGGTGGTTTTCTAATAAATACTTTTAAGAATTTTAAAGTGATCGTCTATTTTATCATGAGTTTCAGAAAGCTTTGTCTACCAAAAACTGAAGACGTCTTTCTAGTGGAAACTTAAAAAGTAAATAACGCTTTCCTGAAATAGCGCAGAAGCCTTTTGATATTTTCCCAGATGTTCTGGAAACCAGTAATTACTTCTTCCTTATCTTTCTTCTCACACTTTTCATGCAGCACATATAAAAGGGAAGGGGGAGAGAACCTTATTTGAAAATACTATTTTTACCCCTCTCAAGACTGATTAACTTCAAATAAATAAAATTTTCATCAAGAAAGAGAAACTAGAGGAAGAGAAGCAGCCAGGAGAAGCAGGCCACTGTGGAGCCCGCTCGTTGAGAGGTAACCCTGAGGGAGACATTCCCTGTGACCGTTGTCAAAGACGCCACTTACTCTTTCTACACTTGAATTTCGACATGTTTCAAAGAACTCCCCTTCTACCTAAGTGCTACACACGGTTCCCTAAAGTGCCCTTGTGTGACACCAGGCACATGGTGACCGTCTAATTGACGGCGTAATGCAATACTCATTTGTTCTGATGCTGAATGTATCTTTCTTCCCAGAGATCCTGATTTAGCGATCATTTGAACTTGAACAGGTAATGCAGCATATTCTTGTATCACAGCTACTCCATTTTCAGACAAACCTCTGTTCTAAGATTAATTAGTATGGCTTACTTCAGAAAAAAAAATGCCATGCTGAATGGAAATGGCGAAGATAAGAACCTATTGCTGAAAAATTAACTTCAAGTTGTATTTAGATCATCGAGGGGGGGGAATGACTCAAGTACTTACATTTTTGTTAAGGTAAGAAAGTGTAGTTTGTGGTATGGTGGTCATCTCTTTGATATGTTAAACTTAACCTAAATAAATGTATGCAGAAAATGTCACCCCCAGTCCTCTTTGTTGTTAACTAAGGTATATATTATATACTGGAAGCATCATCTCACAGACCATAGTTTTGAATTACATAGACATAATTGCCAAAGAGGCATGAGATGTTTATTATTTATATTTCTTGTTATTTCTCTAAGGCAAATACAATGCCTAGTACCATTTTGTCTCTGGTTCTTTTACTGGAGAGTTATTCTTAAGTTCCCTAAGAAAGTATTCTTGATGATGCTCTGTTAGAGCATGATTTGTGAATCAAGCATCTGTAAGTGTCAGTCAGAACTGTTCTGGGCTGAATAGGAAACTGTACAGTGACCAAGTACCCAGGATCAAACAGAATACAAATGTGTAAAAAGTGTTAGACTCTCCGTTCCTCTAGAGAGCCATCATGTAGATTGAACTAAGCACCCTTTAAGAACGGTGTCTAATTTTAAAATTCTACGATACTGTATTCTTGTTAACTGTAGCTGAATTATTCAGGGAAGAATTGATTTGAAAACCTTGAGTTTAAGTTCTCAGACTGGATTTGCAGTGATCTCATAGTAGCCTAGGGATATGGGAGAAAATGTGATGTTCACTTGACACTGTAGGGTGTGTGTGTGTGTGTGTGTGTGTGTGTGTGTGTGTGTATGCTGTGTATGTGGTGTTTGTGTGAGTGTCTGAATTTGAGAATTCATTAAAATAAGATTGAAAAGAATCATCAAAATAAAGCACTGAAAACAATTCTTCCTAGGATTAGGGGAATGTTTTGGGACCACCACAAAAATTAGCAGAGGAAATGGGAGTCAAAACAGTTTTGAGGAAGGGCTTGACATAATTTCCTAGTAGTGTTTTTTCTCAAAAGTGAGATGAAATGAATCAGTACAACATTGAATCTAGTATTATGGAAGAGAATTTTCAGCCAAACTTTATGTCACAAATTTATAATGAATTATGCTCAAGGTATAAATTGCATGTTGCTATATCCTTATGCAACATTACTACAAGCTCTTATAATGCTTTCTGAGTAGTCTTTAAACTTTTTATTCACAAAATGCAGTTTCTAAAGAACTAGCTTCATTTCTAGGACATATGTGTATTTCTTTTGTGGCATCACCTTCAGTAATTAATATCAGAAGTAATTTTTACAAAATGTTATGCCACACTGTCCAGAATTTTAACTATTCCTTAAGCTTACCAAAAGCCAGAAGTAAAATCTTTCATAGATATAGGGGTGTGTCTATTGGGGTACCCCATCAATACATATCCCACTTCCAATTTATCCCACACATCAAGTTCAGCTATCTTTGGGATCATGTATAAATTATTAGGCATATAATGATCTTCCTGGTGTCAAAAGACATTTTTATAAGAAACACATGCAAACCACTTTGGGAAAATCTCTTCATGCAATATATGTCAGAATAATTCATTCCAAGAAAGAAAGGACAGAACTATATAAAATCAAGTATTTTATATTTCATCTGAATTTACCCATGTGATTTCTAAAATTCTAGAAATAAAAAGCAGGTATGACAACAGTTGATCAAAGCAAGACTTAATAAATAAAAAACATATACTACTTCAAAATTTCATTGCAAATCATAATTTTCAAAAGCATAATAGTTTTGTTTTTAAGGAATTTTTTAAAACTAGGTTCATTTTATTGAAGAAAAAGTCTTGCACTTTAATGAAAAAGAAATCATTTGGATAAGTGGTGGGTGGGGAGAAAATCATATTAAATAAATACATTTCAGTGTGTATTTATAAATGCTCATCACTTAAACTTCCTGCTAACATACATTATTCTTCAAAGCTTATTTGAGGTTAAGACAGAAAATATTAAAAACAGCACTAGTAATATGCAAAGCCAATAGTGAATAAAGTCTGACACAAGAATTTTGAACTCAGACCCTCTAATACAGAGCAGTGAGGCACTGGGGTCATTTGACAGTTCTAGTTCACTGGTAACCGCAGACCCCTGAAAGACTTCAGAGCTGTGTGTATGTGTGCTGAGTGCCTCTACGCAGTGTGTCCACATCCACAGATACAATACTAGTACTTATCTCCTTTACTCTCAGACTGTCAAAAACCCTGTCAGCTGCAGGGGCGATAAGGGGGGCATTTTAAAGAAGATATTGGAGTCTTAAGCCTCTTAATGTGCCAAGACTCAATCCCATGAAAGCAAACAACTTGAAAGGGTGTGATACTGTTTAGGGAATCGCTGAGGGTCCTTCAGTTCTGTTCCAGCCTGAGCTGGTGCTCAACTCTTCTCACCCTAATGACCCCCGAAGTAGCCCCTGGGGACTGCAAAACAAGGCAGTTACACAATGGAGCTTGCTAATTGAGGAGTTGGTCAGGGGTAGAGAAACCCCCGGCCTAACTGCGTTGTGCCCAAATCAAGCATGACGGGATTGACGTCGCCAAATCACCGTCGGGAGGCCGCTCCACGCCAGGAGCAGCCGGGTTTTTCACACCTGATAGGCCCTCACTCTGTCTAGATCAAGTCACATTAAGAGAGGAATGGATTACGAGGCGGAGTCCATGCCCCAAAGAGCATCACTCCATAGCCTAATTGCTGCCGTCTCTGCTTCCCTGAAGGAACCCGACCGAGTATGCTTTGGGGACCTGATGGTTACCTGATTGACCCTCTTGGACAATCGCCTCCTTGTACTCTCTCTGCCCACTCACGCTACAACAGAAATACAGCAAGAGTCAGCCCTGGATTAGCTCGAAGCAAGGTAGCATTGGCTGTTAGATACAGTGTATTCTATATCCCAGTCCTATTGACTGAAGGGGCTGTACCCTGGAAATGCGTTATAATCCACATTTCTTCAGTGTTCTTTCCAAGTTGCAGGTGTGTGACAGCTCTGGGGAAACACTGGGATTAGAGGCACTTCTTAGAGTCAGAATGGTTGCTGGGGCAGAGAGAACCCTGCTTTTGGCCTTTGGGTCCCCAGTCTGGGATCTGCACCTCTCCGATCTAGAGTCTCCTGTGACAGAGAGCATAAGACATGCTCCCGACAGTTCAACATGGCAGATTAATAATAGTATGTGGTATTTTTCATTCTTCTATCTCTGATGGGGAAGACCAACTTCGCCAACAGTGTGTTTCCAAAAGAGAATAAATCCTGAGTTAAGAAAGCCCCCTTTTAGACCCACCTGTTTGTTTCGTCTCCTCCTGGAATTCCCATGTTCTCTCTCTAGTAACGAGAGGACATGCAGAGAGAAATACTGCGTATTCCTAGGCATTTCAGCTTTATTGGCCACCATAAAGGAAACTATTATATGATTTTTATTTTTTTATGTTATTTGTACTTTTTTATGTGTATACATGTGCCCGCAGACGCCTTTGTGTAAGTTTATATGGGGGCCCGAGGGGCCTAGCAGTGTTGCTCAGCTCCATTAGAAGTTACAAGGGTTGTGAACTGCCCGGGGTGGGTGCTGAGCCAGAGACCGGTCCTCATGGTTGGCTAGGTCTTGCCTTTACCCACTGAGCTCTCTCTCTAGCCTCCTATTAAATAAGTTCATTGTAAGAAAATAAAATAAGGGTGGTAGAATATGCACACGTAGGTAAACTGAGGCGCAGAGGGAGCCGCACCCTCCTCAGGATCTTATCATTAATAGCAGTAATGGAATCGTAGCAGAGGTTCTGCGTCATGACAGCCTACTGCTGGGGATTCACCCTCTCAAAGGAAATACGTATACAGTGTGACAATTACTAACAAGAAGAAACAACCAGAAACACACAGGGGAGAAGGTATTCTCACTATGAAGAGATGACAGGGAAATCCATAGTGTTATGTGACCCAAACACTATTGACTTCTGGAGTTTTAATCCCAACCTAACATGTCTCTGTCATGTTTTTCTCTGAAAACTTCAACAAGATCATTTGCAGCTCTCAGAAGAAGTAGGTGAACCCACATGAATAAGAACGGCTAACATGGAGACTTTCTTTCCACCAACCATAAAGTGTTCAATTTTATGTAAGATCAATTTCTCTACACTCAGGGGGAGACGGTCTAAGAGACACCTTTAATGGCAAAAGCAATAGACAGAGTCCTTTCAGATAATCTCACATCAGCAAATTAGAGAAATCAGCCGACAGACTTTTCTGTGCTCACATTTAAAAGAAAATAACATCTTAAATCAATATCGATATCAATATGAGATCAGGTCAATGATGTGGGGGCTTAGCCTGTAACAGCCAGTGCCTATTGAGTTCTGCCTCTCTACCAGATGTTACGTTAAGCGTCTCACAAGGGTTATCCTCTCCTTACAGCAGTGAACAAGGCTTATGATGCTACGTTTTCCCCTTGTACATATGGAAAATGGAGGAGAGGAATTATGTACCATATTCCAATTAGGATAGTCAACGGTAGGGCTAGACTCTATGCACTGAACTATTTCAATTACCCACCCCCTCACACACTTAATTCTCAATAGAACAACTGAAAAGCACATAGAGGCCATGCATGAAGACCACCTTTAGGGCTCCCTGACCTCTCCGACAAGCTCAAATCTAAATCTAAAGCTAGCCCCCTAGTCCCTTCCCTCTTTAGAGCATCCATTCCTTTTGCAGACTGCATCCCCCTCCACTGCCATTCCCAGTGCTCAGACAAATGTTGGGAAAAATCTGCACCAAAGATGGTTTCCAGACCCGGGCTTGTTGCTCACCCAGAAGAAGATACTCTGCCTTTTCTTCTTACCCAGTGACCTAGCTCTAGTGCGTACCTCCCTCCTATTGCACAAAGGCTACGCCTGCTGCCTGAACATCCTTTCTGTCAGCACGTCTTGCTCTACTTCACACTGCCCTGCATACTGTGTAGTCATTAACCTTTCCGGGACAGAGGTGCAATGTATTTCTCTTACCTAGAACCCTCCACCCTCTCGACATGCAAGATAAATGGAGAGCAGCAGAGACTCAAGCCCCCAGCTCTCGATTCTAGCCCACCCCTACCACACATTCTAACTCTCCTCACACTTTACAGTCTCTCCTCATTAGGAGCATTCACGCTTGCTCTCCTTCCGCTTCCTCCTGCTGAGACTACACTGAACCTACTCTTGGCAGAATATGACGACAGTGTTCCACATTTAGTTCAAATGTCACTCGATCTTTGAATCTCCTCTGATTTCCTTCTGGAGGGATGAACGCCCTCCTTTACATATTAAAATGCTTGTTTTCATACAGCACAATGGTCTTTCTGAATTTATACCCACTTATGTCTTTCCGCGTGTCTCTTTCTTGTCAGATAATAAGCTTCCTAATAGCTTGCCCTCTCCTTCACCCAGCACCTAACACATGTGCTATTCATATGCCCCCCAAATTACTGAATTATAGGGTAGGAATATAACTAAAAATTAGCATGCTCCCCTAGTTGAATGCATATATATATCATAGTGGGAATTTCATTTACACTCATAAGATTAGCATTGATTTTTAAATCCCATTTTGAACTTAGGCTATAATGAACATGACCTCTCTAGGTAGAAGTGAAAAAGAAGGTATTTGGAAGTTGCTTTTATTTTTAAAAGCCAAGGACAGAACCTTCCCTGCTCTTTCATGAAGCATCTCTTTGAGAAGTAACTCATAAGGGAAAAACTGTGCTATGAGGTAGCACCAGGCTCTTTCTAGGGAGCACCCTTATCTACTTGCAGAAACTCACCATAAACCTTTGATCACATCCAAGATATTTCATGTGATGCCCACACAACAAAACCCTGATCATAGCAGCTGGAGAACATGTGTGCTTGGTCTCATCTTTACCATCCATGATCCCGTTACATCAGATAACTTGGAAGAGTTACATCTGTCTCAGGCAGGCAGCTCAAAAGACACATCACTATACGCCCAAGATCTACCTCCTCCACGTTCTTTCCAGATTCCGGGACCACTGAATCCTTTGATAGAGCCTTCCTTCATAAGCTGTTACTGAAACCACAATGCTCTAGCCAATTGGTTAGTAGATGTTGGTGTTGTCCAATATAAAGTCACGTCACCGAATTTGTTTAGATGCTCTTAAACCTTTTAAGCAAACCATCTTCCCCTTTCTCCAATCAATATTAAGTTCCTTGTTCAATCAGGTATAGGGATAGTACACATGATATAGGAACACTAATTCAGTATTTCCCTGCCTGCAAAACATTTCCAGTCTGGTGCTTCAGTTATAGACAGGCAGAAGGGTGATGCATTTTCTTCTAGTGCCACCTAGAAAGGGGTTTTTCCTTAAAGTGTGGATTCCCTAGTTTTACTCGCTTGCTCAACACATCACACTGGCCCAGTAGTTCCCACAGAATACTAATCAGACAGCCCATAATGGCTTCCTGGAGGAGTCCTGCAAGCCCACCACTGACTACAGTTCTCTTTTAAACAAATCAGTACTTATGATGCCCATATGTTATACATGATCTGCTAAAAGCAGAAAGTATCATTTATGGATGTGAAAACTGGGTTTAAATAGGCACTCTATAGTCTGACCACTATACACCTTTGTTGCCCCATTTTCCTTCCTTTAAAGTCTACACCTTGTTCCAAACACTTCACTATCTAATATGTGCACTCTACCTATCAATTATACCAACCACATATCCTCTCAGATGTTTTCCAGGCAACAGAAACCACACTTTCCTTTCAACCCTTCTACTTGAGTTAAACTTGGAAAGTATGGAACAACAGCCCGAAGCAATGCTGAAAGTTCATGTGAGGGATCCTAACGACTTTATTTTTTAATTTTCCAAATGTTGTAGAAATGACTCAAATTGGAAACATTTTTTTTAAAAAAAATTACTTAGTTCACTTTAGAATATGAAAACAACTGTCTGTCTGTTTGACTTAAGGAAGGCAGGGAGGAGAAAGATGAAGCAGGTGAAGGAAACAGAAGATTTTGGAATGGAGTGGGTAGTTGTGTTTTCTATGGTTAGACTCAGGTCGGTCTGGTCCATACTTGGGTCGGACATCAAGCTATTAATACTTTAAAACATTATACTAATACCTGCATTAGTTTTCTCTAAAAGGATATGATTGAGGGGAAAAGATTTGTTATTATATACTTGAAGTCTTCTTAGAAATACGAGCAGATGGAAAGCCCATTGGGCTGTTAAGAGCACTTGATGTTCTTCCAGAATACCAGCATTTAATCCCAGAACCCACAGGGCAACTCATATCCTGTAACTCCAGTTGAAGAAGGATCTGATGCCCACTTTTGGTCTCTATGGGCACTGAATGCACATGGTTCACATACATGCATGTAGGTAAAAAAATTCCATAAACATATAATAAAAAGTGAAAACAAGCAATGGGTGAATAAGTAAATAAATAAATAAACAAGCAAATGGATGAATAAATAAATGAGTAAATAAAGAAATGAATGAATGAATAAATAAATACATAGCATCTGTACTTAAACTAAAAGCAAATAAAAAGGAACAGTTTCTTTATTCCAACTAAATGGTTAAGGTCTCACATGTTCTTTCAACAGATTATCATTGCATACTAGTGACTTTTCCCAACTCAAACACTCTTTGGGGCCTCAGGTAATCTTTGAAAAGATTCATTGTACAGATCATACATTTCCATATGGCTATTTCAGAAAGAGAGGAAATGTTTTCTAGCAATAAAATTTATATCTTCCCTTAGACGTGTATTATTTAGGTATTTGGGACAACCATTATGAAGTGATTTATTAGTTTTCTAAGAAATGTAAGAAAACCAGAACAAAGAATTGTCCAATATTCTCTATTTATTCAGAAAACCATGAACTGAAAAATTAAAAATTGTGTGCTTTATAGAAGGCTGTTTGGTGAGCCTCCAAAGAGAGTTAAAACCTAATATGTCTGAAGCCATGATGAGAATCAAGTGCCCTGACTCCGTGACCTCACACCTGTTGGCTGACAATTTGGAGGTGGTACAACATTAGCTTTAAAAGTAGACAAGAACATATGAGAAAGTAGTCATCTTGCTTCTTATTGTTAGCATATGGGTTAAGGATTTGAATTTTTCAAAGAAGCAAGAAAAACTCACTTTCTTTGCATGATTTTAGACTAACATCAGCCATTAAGCAATACCCTAGTGATCAGGCTCTAAGTAAAGAAATACCTCCCTGAAAACTTCTGGCTAACAAGCAGCTCAGTGGGGAAAGGCTGAGGCTACTCCCCCCGCCCTCCACTCCATGTACCTTACAAGACACTCAGTATGAAGTCAGCAAATTATTTTCTTGCTTTCCCAGCAGGAACTGTATTTCAGGGCAACTGAGAAATTTCCCTGGCTGAGTGAAAAGGCATACTTTACAGGAAAAAAATATCAGTAATAAACGCAGGTGTGACAGAATGATAGGATAATTTTCCAAGTTAGATTAAAAAAAATGTCATTTATTTAAGCCACCTAAAAATGAGTGGTCTGGGGCTGGGAAGATGAATGAGTAATTGCAACACTCACTGCTCTGGTAGAGGACCTGAACTCAGTTCCTAGCACCAACAGGGCGTGAGTGACTAAGTGACTAAAATTAAAACTGCTCGTGAGGTTTCTGATGTTCTCCTCTGGCCTCTGTTGGCACTTGCATGTATATGGTACATATCCATCCATGCAGACAAAGATACACACAGAGACACACAAACACACAAACAGACACACACACACAGACACACACACACACACACACACACACACACACATGCACACACATTCTAATCAAAAAAAATTTTTTTTAAAAAGAAAACAATAGGGAGATAGGCATTGTTTTGCAAGTCACAAGGTCCAGTAGAGTGTCTGGTAACTAAGAAAATATTATCAGGACAAGCTTGCTCTCCCATCACTGGGAAGCAGTAATAAAGCATGAACTGCATGCTTTCTTGCGCATGCAATGTGAGGAATGTAGCATTGATCGAGTATTATTGGAAAGAAAATGTACTTGATGGTTACTAATATTTTGTACAAATTCTATTTTCATATGATTATTAGGGGTAAGGGAAAAAAATCACTGTCCTCACAAGGATGACTCCCTCTCAAGGAAGTTAGACCGTTCTAGATGTCAAGTCCTATCATGTTTAATGAAAATGCCATCCAAATTGGAAATAGTCAATATTAGGAGAGATGATACACATAACGTGCAATATGTAAATTACATATGAAACAAAATGTAACATGTAAAATATGAAATGAAATTTGATCTTGAGATCTTGATTTGGGACTTTTTGGGGGGGCAAATGAAGAAATCAAAATGTAGATCAGATAATAGATTCAGTAGCAATTTGTTACCATGTTGCATATAACAGACTGTAAATATCAGGCAGTAGCAAATGATACAACCTCAGTTGAGTAAATATAAACAGCTATATATAAAAACCAATCTAAAAAGATTCAGGATGTTAGGAAATTAAACATCAGTAGGCACTTGTAGGCATTTTTTCTTTTTCTTTTTCTTTTTCTTTTTTTTACATTTCTGTCCATCTATGGCTTTAACTTTTTCATACTGTATGTGTATTTCTTTTATAATAAAAACATTAAATTTGATAATAGAAAAATGCAACATTAACTATCTACAACTGAGAATTGTTAACATTTTTTGTTACTATTTACAAATCTATTGTTAAAAGAAATATACATTATTGGCCATGGTTAATGCACATTGCAGATGAGTTTGTTGTGTTCCCTTGTACTTTTTGAAATACAGTTGAGACCATGGTACAGACCCATTGCAATTTTATCTGTGTTTATCTATGTTGTCTGACCACCAGCTTTTAATGTTTCAAAGTTGTGCCATAAAACTATGTTAGTAATTGAAGGAATATGTGCAAAGAACAATTATCCATTATTTCATGCGAGTTGAGTTTCACATCTGAGGTACCTGCTCAGTTTCAATTGAACATGTCAAGAGAGATGTGCAATGGTCAGTGCTTAGCAGTGCAAGAGAGTAATATGTGCAGGTAGAGGCTGAAAAGCCACCAAAATATGAGGAAGAGCTGATGGTAGTTGTGTGTCTATGATCCCAGGGATTGTGTGACTAAGTCAAAAGTGCAACAGAAAAGGGGGACATAATGGCATTTCGTAAGACCAGGGCTCCCATGATGCCATCATTCTAAGTATTTTGTGAGGATGAACCACTGGGAATCTACCAAAATTGGGGAGGATTGTGAAATCTAAGAGAGTAGAAAGCTTTCAGAAAGAAGTCAGCAGTTTTGGAAGATTAAAAAAGGAAAAAAAAAAAGCTGGGCGTGGTGGCGCACGCCTGTAATCCCAGCACTTGGGAGGCAGAGGCAGGCGGATTTCTGAGTTCCAGGCCAGCATGGTCTACAGAGTGAGTTCCAGGACAGCCAGGACTACACAGAGAAACCCTGTATCGAAAAACCAAAAAAATAAAAAAAAGGGAAAAAAAGACTTCAAGGTGATTTCAAAGAAAATACCCTTTGGTCTCAGGAATTAGATATCAGAGAATTTAGTATCAGCAAATGAGGCTAAGGACGTATGGATGACAGGAGTGGAATATTCTTTTCAAGATAGGAATCCTGGGACTAGAAAGTTGGCTCAGTGGTCAAGAGCACTCATTGGTCTTGAAGAGGACCCAGGTTTGATTCTCAGCACCCCATGACAGTTCACAACAATCCATTAATACACTTCTGTGGGTCCTGATTTCTGTGGGCACCAAATATGCATGTGGTGCAGATGTATACATGAAGAGAAATGATCATATACATAAAGCAATGAAATAAACAAATCTTTTAAAAACTAAGATCCCAGACAATAAATGAATTTGATATTATCAGCACACGTTTGAAAGAATGAAACTTTTAGAATTGAAAAATCCTGTCTATATCCACATACCAAGTATTGAGATCTTAGAAATGAAAAAAAAAGGGGGATGCCTTCTAAAGTAAAGGTCCATGGTGCAGGAGGAAAGGAAGTCAAGCCCACAAAATAGGGTTTGAATGAAATTTATATCGGTCATCATCTGTATGCATGTGATGAGAGTAGTTGTAGATGTTCAAAAGGAGATGGTATATGGATGGCAGCAGGAGGAAGATGCATACAAAACCCAACAAAAATTTAGCAAGTGTCGGTCTATATACTTGGGTTGATAAGTAGCAGTTCTTAGACAGAGTAAGAACAGACACAGAGGCTACTACACCTGTGGCCACTTCCCAGACTGATCTTCAATGGAAAAAGGACAAGATACAAGAAATGAGGTTGGAAGTCTGAGGCCAGCATGACCAACTGCGGGGTTTCCAAAGGGCAGGGAAGGCCAAATCGGAGAAAGAATCTATATAGTAGAGCAGTTGAGTGTTGATGTTATGGATTAGTTATAAGACAAGTAAGATGGGATGCTAATGTAGTGTAGAGTACATGTTACTGAGATGAAATATTTTGTGCCATGAAAAGATACTGTATATGATCCTGATATGAAGAGCTAATATTCAGGATACCAGAAAGATCCAATACACTAGGGCTTGGTTTCAGTTGCCTGGGTTATACTGATTAAATCTCCCAGAACCATGACAGGAAGGAGCATACAACCGTAAGAAAGTGGAAAAGAGTGAGGCGTGTGAGCCTGGAGGAGTTTCATTTTAGGAAGCAGGTTTTGAGTGAGTGAAGATGTCTTTGCACGGGTTCCTCTTCGTTTCATGGACTATGGAATATAAGTGTCATGGTGCCTTGCCTCTTCTCACAGCTGAAAGGAAAACCAACTCTTTCAAATTAGAGGAAAGTTACATTGGAAGCAATGGTTGAACCTCAATTAAGGTGATGCTTTGATTTTTTTAAAAGTCTCTTACCAAAAATTGTGGATGCGAGAAGGTCCCTGACAAGGACATTGATGCTCAGATAAAGTTTACCGGGAAAGTGTGTATGTATGCCCAGTAGACCAACATATAGATAGAGGAAGGAAATAAAAACACAACATAGAGTTCATGTTGTCTGGCAGAGAGGGGATGGTATCCTCTTTCTTTCCTTCTCTCCTCTTCTCCTCACTCTCTTTCTCTCTTCTTTCTCCTCTTCCCTCTCTTTTTCCTCTTTTCTCTCCTTCTTCTCCTCCCTTTCTCCCTCCTTCTTCCTATTTTCCCCTTCTCCATCTCCTCTTTTTTATCAGGTCCCTCCACCTACTTAAAGGCAGGTAGAATTCGCACAAACTGGCTTCAACTCAAGATCATCCACTTGAGCGTCCCAAGTGCAAAGTGTGGAGACACAATTAGACATAACATCAAACTTTGGACGTGCCTTTTGTTGGTTAAAGTTTCGTCAGCTTGACATAAGCTGGGGTCATTTGAGAACCTCAACTGAAAAAAAAAATACCTTTATCAGATTGCCCTTATAGGCAATTCTGTTAAGCATATTCTTCATTGGTAACTGACATATGAGGGTCTAGCCGGCTATGGCAGTGCCCGCCTTGGCCGCTTGGCTCTGGATTATGTAAATAAGCAAGAAGAATGAGCCATAGAGAGCAAGGCCCAAGCAGCTCTCCTTCCTGATCTCTGCTTTTCGTCTTCTGCCTCCAGGTTCCTGCCTGAGTTCCTGTGCTCACTCCCTTCACAATAGATGTTGAGCTATGTGAGCTGAAATAAATCCATTTCCTTCCCAAGCTGCTTTTGGTCACAGCAATGGAAAAGCAGCCAGGAACACACAGTGACTGGCGATTTTAGGATAAAGAGTTCTGCCGAGATGTGCATGACTTGAAATGTCTGACATTTGGCCTAATGAGGTTCTCTGGAGATATACCTCTCAATTCCAGGGAAGCCGTACTACCTACCGGAAGCATGGGAAGAGGCCAGGAACGCTTTGGACCTTACAGGCAGAGATAGAACTTCCTGCTTCACTAAGCTCTGATGAGATGTTGAACAGAAGCAGCCATGAGAAGTGTTGATGTGGTCTGGTGACCTCCTTTTCAAACGTTCAGGATGCTACAAGCATTTTCAATCACCAGGCAGTGGATTTTTTAAAATATGGGTGGAATTGAAACTAGAATTAGAATTCTAGTCAGGAAGTTACCTATAAAGTATCCATGCAGCATCGTCTTTATTATCTTAATTCTAAGAGAGTTCCCTTATAGATACAGGAAAAGAAACATAGTTTTCCAGATTCGAGCAACAATAGGCCCTCCCTAACACAGCCCGCTGGACTGGAGGCGTGGCTGCCCCTCCAGGGAGGTATGTGAACCCCGACACACCATACAGCTGGGGTTCCAGACTGTACTCTTACACCTAAAGGCACCTGCACGCAACCCCTGACTCAGCCCTCTGTAAGTTAAATAATTCATTGTAATTTACATCAAAGAATCATGACGGAAAGCAGGCTACTGATTACCGCTTTAAGGGATCACTGTCACATGTATGCTTGCTTTGTAGGATGATAAATTGATCACGTGTACATAAACCATTAAGGAACTCAAAAAGTTGCATGTGCTCTTTATACTATGCAGGGTAAGTTCAAAGTTTCCCAATATGATTTCCAAACACCCTTTGCATTCACCTGCATTTCGTTTTATGTGTACAGTTTGGGGAATTCCTCTTATCACGACCTTCCTACCCTGACATTCATCTCACCATGCAACCTTCTGCAATTCCACTATGCATCATGCCCTGTCCTAACCTCTACTTCTCTCCACTGTAGTTTCCCCATTACCATATTTAAATGAGCCCATTTGGCTGATCTTAGAAATAAGCCTCAAAGAATATGAATATCGCTATATATCAAAATTCAGAATATATATAAAATAAGCAATATGTGTTATATATTTTATATTTTAAATGTAATATACATTTATAGCATATATTTAAATATGTATTAGATTATATTTATATATTATATATTGATATATTTTCTGATTATATGTGATATATTATATATTTTATATTTATATATTATACATTTTATATATGTATGTATGTATGTATATGCATATATATATATATATGGATTAAGAGAAAAAAAACTCCAAAGAACATAAAAACTCTCATTTCAGAATTGTTGATGGCAAGTAATTTAATCCAAGATTCCTGGAAGATAAAGAAAAGGAGGAAGTACGAACCAATTTATGATTCACAGTTCTCCATGCAAAGTGTCCTATAAGCACTGACAGGCCCAGAAACTTATCTGATACTAAGATTTTTGTAGAACTGTCAGCCCTAATCTTGTCAGATATTGTGTGATGTGACAAACACTGTGTACAGCGGGGCTGGAGCAATGACCTGGGCGACTCGATGTTTGCCGTGCATGTGGACCTGGATCCAGGTCTTCAGCAGCACACAGAGGCCAGCCGGTGATGGCGTGTTTGTTGCTCAAGCACGCAGGTCTGGAGGCAGTATGCTGCTGTGTATCTGCGATTTCAGTGCTGAGGGGGTGGACACAGGAAGCGACCAGAATAGATTTGGTCAGCGCCAGGTCATGAAGAGTAAAGGAGACATTTGACGCAGTGCTCTGGCTTCCAACCCAAGTGCACACAGACACACACAAACACAAACACCTACACACAAACAAACACACACATTCACGTACTAAGATGTAGATCATTTTTAAATTTCCATAATAGCAACCCTTAGCGGTTAAAGTCTCAGAGTCATTTGTTGAAATGTGCTATAGCATAGTCTAGTGGTAAAACCCTGATGTATAAAGTGTGTTGGAAAGCTCTGGAAGACCAAACCAACAGAGGTCAAAGTCCAAACCACAGTTGTCTAGGACGCCCTCAACTTAGGATGCTTCATACTATCAGAAGGAATAGTTTAATATTCAGGTTTTCAGATGACCTTCCATGAATGCCGTTTCTTTCAGTTGACTTCTATGAAATCGAGAATGGAAAAGCAGTGCTTGAAGGTGGAGGCCAAGAACTCTGTACCAGGATGGCATCATGTGACAAAGACTACACGGAGACTAAAGAGTCACGGCTAAAGCACACGCGCAGGCGGGGAGCCTCTGCCAGACACCAGGAAGGAGGGCGAGCCACTGTGAGCCTTCCTTAGCCAGGGTTATTTGATTTGCTCCAACGCGCAGCTGAATGGAAACCCCTTAGCTCTATATTTAGACAAATTTAAAATTACACACTACCGAGGACTGAGGAGATGGCCTAGTGGGTAAAATGAATAAGAGGATCTGAATTGGGATCCCCAGTGCCCATGCAAAGAATGTGGGCCTGGTACAGCCTGAATTTCTAGCACTAGGAGGCAGGGACCCAGCATTTCTGGGGCTTGCTGACTGCATGCTCTACCCAAAGACTGAGCTTCAGGTTTGGCAGGGGAGAGGGAGAGACAAAGGAGGCTGGGGAGTGGGGAAGGGTGGGGCAGGAGAAGTGGGGAGAGGGAGAAGGAGGGAGGGAGAGAAAAGGGTTGGGGGAGGGGAAAGGATAAGAGGAAGGGAGGGGAAGTGAGAGGGGAAGAAGAGGAGGAGAATGGAAAGAGGGAGGGGGAAGGAGGGAGAGGAGGTGAAGGAGAGGAGAAGAGTAGGGAGAGGTGAGAAAGAAGGAAGAGGGAGGAGGGAGGAGAGAGAAAGAAAGAGAAGGGGAGAGAGAGAGAGAGAGAGAGAGAGAGAGAGAGAGAGAGAGAGAGAGAGAGAGATAGGGAGGGGAAGAGAGAGGGAGAGATCTTGCCTCAAAAAATAAAGTAAGCCAGAGTGAAGGACAAAGACATCCAACACAGTCCTTGGCACCCACATGTTTATGCATGGATACATAGCCTTGCATACACACACGTGCACACACACACAGGCAGAGTACACATAACTCTTCATAGCCTGGGCCTTCTTGTGTGGTATTGTCAGAGTGAGGCTCACTAAATCCAGAGGCATATACACAAAGATCCTGCACATCTCTAGAGGGCCTAGTTTAGCAGGAACAATCACCTCACAAGCTTTATTAGCGGGTGTATTAAGAAGACTAGCAACAGGACACATAGTTCTTGATGCCACCCCCAGACACAGACACACACATATAGTAGTGGATAATGCTCCTTTCTGCTTCTCAGGCACCTGAGTTCGCCACCCCCCCACCCCCCAAAGAACACATAATCCATACACAGTTGGTTTCCAGTATGTTTCAAATATTACCGGGTGACAGATTTCTTCATAAAATGCTAAAATTAGATAATGCACCTCATTTAAATGCATGATCCCCTCAAATAGTAGACCGGGGTAGTGGCTGAGGAATACATGTGTTCCCATCATCCAACAGCAGCACTAGAACTGTCTCCTTTAGAACACCCAGTCCTCCTTCAAACAGCCAACATCCACCCTGTGTCTTGTCTCTGGTGACTTCTCTAGAGTCTTATCTTCCACCCAATGTATTCAACTGCCCTAGTCCCACGGAGCTACATGGACAGTAGTTTACACTTTAAACTGTAGTAACTGTGGGCACAGCCGGCTGTCAATCTCAAAGGTATTTAAAACCTACACACACACACACACACACACACACACACACACACGCCATGAACAAAGTGATTTCACTTAACCAGCTCTGACTACCCACTTTAAGAAAATCACGGGGTGTGCCTAGGATCCAATGCTAACAATTTGTTATGCAAGACGGTGTTATAGCTTCCTAAGTGGTAAGTAACTGCTTAAAAATTCCCAAGCATTCTGAAAATGTTTCACTTAAACATTCCTGCAATAAAATCTTATTGAACTGTTGCTTTCATTAATTTTCTACAGACTAGAGAGCAAGGAACTCAAGTTCTATTTTTTTTTTCCTTTCAACTTTGCCTACTACTAGCAAATAAACTGTGGCTCTTTTAAAAATAAACCCCTGACCTTGAGTTTTGGCCCCTTAATAGTAGTCTACATGGTTGACTACCCTTGGTGTTAGATTTTCTTAAATTGTATTTCTGTCAGTGTTTCATTTTTTTTAAGCAATGGACCCTATAATAGCAAGCACTGTTCTGTCGGGTACATTTTAACAGCAGGGCACAGTATTTCTCACTACAGGAGACAAACAATGATATGTATTACATGCAATAAACATCACGTTGGTACACAAGGTTCTTTTAGCATGTATCTGACTCAAATCTCACTGTGTCCCTAAAAGGGGGTTTGCGGGGGAGGGAGAGGAACCCTGACTTGTATTAGCCTCACCACTGGATGAGGTACAACAGCAGACTGACCACAGCACGCTTGAAAGTCAAGCTTGGCTTAATATTAATTGACCACACCAAGACCTGCTAACTCATACGCAGGAAGCCTCCTACGTCAAAACAGTTACCTACGCTCTCCTTTACAACTCAGGTTTCCAAGCATTAGTATTTGTCTGCCCCATATCACAAACTGTCATTACCAAGCAAACTTGAACAAGCATTAAAGCTACTAATGTAGTGTTGTCTCAAAACGGGGATGGGGGGTGGGGGTGGGGATTGGGTTTTTACAAAATTCCCAGAGATCCCTTCAAAATATTAGCATTTCAATTTCTATCTTTCTCTTATTTCAATACCACTATCATATATTTTTTAAAGTATACAATGGAGGATTTATAATTTATCCATTTATAAGATTTTTTATTTTGATTGTTTTAGTCATGTGTGCATGTCTGTATACATACAGGTGCCCCTAAGTGCGGTGCCCATAGAAGCCAGAAGAGGACAGTAGATTCCCCTGGATTAGAGTTATAGGCGGTTGTCAGAGATATAATATGATGCTGAGAACTGAACTTTGGTCCAATGCAAGAATGCTAAGCATTCTTAACCACCAAGCTACCGCTCCAGCCTCCCAATATGAACATAAATTGAAGGTGCACAGTTTTTTTTTCAAGAACACCATCAAAACATTTCGAGAACATTGTGAGAAGTAAACACTCCATACAAACATGCCGATACCCTGACACTGCTGTCATTCAAGACAATGATGTTGCAAAAGCAACATTATTATGGAAACCTAAAACAACCTAAGGTACATTACATAGAATACTTTACAAGGTTGTGGGCTTCCACATGCGAAAATAAGGTCTGGCGAGGGCAAATAAGATATCCAAGAAAGCTGTCACTTCAGTTACAGAGGAAATCCAATTTTCACTAATTCCCCTAAAGAGTCAAATTGGCCTTAATAACAATCTCCGCTGTTAGGATTTCTTTTTTAATGTGGCCTCAAGTGCACATGATATTTAGCTATTTCTTCATCCATCTTCTTTGTAAATGAAAAGCCAGCAAAAGATCTTATTACAGTCGCAGCTTTTCATAGTCATGATTATTAATCACTCTTAAACCTCATCCTAATCTGTTTCTTTAATGTTCTTTTTATGTTTAATTTTCCCACTACCTTATCTTCATAACTCAGTGAAATTCTTCCTTCGTAGCAACAGAAGCTGCCAGCGAACTGTCAGTTAGCATGTTCAGCTCCTTCCCAGGGCCATCCCCCCAACACCTCCACGAAGGAACATATCACCACTACTTGCCAATGCACAGAGACACAAGGGCTTGAATAGCTCACAAAGGCGCACACAGCTAGGATGTGTTGGAACTTAAGATCTTAACTGTTCACCATTCTGCTTCTCAACATACCCCGAAAACCTAGAGATTGGATCTAACCTTGCCTGGGGGGCAAGCTGCTTGGTGAATTGGCAAGAATTTGTGTGACTTATTTTTTTTAAATAAATTGATAATCACAAAAGTGATTGACTACATGAACTGGTCATAACAGGGACATCTGACTATTCTGCCATTAATGCTGGTGGTGATGGGAACATCTAAGGCAGGAGAATGATAAGTGATATGTATCACAGTGGTTAGAACGATGACATATCAAGCCTGGTGTGGTGACTCACACCCAGTATGCCAGAATTCAGGAGCTGGAGAGGCTGAGGCAGGAGGAGAGTGGTACATTGGAAGCTTTCTGCTATACAGTGAGCTGTAGGCTAGGCTTGGGTCCAGAGTGGGGCCCTTTCTCAGAAAGAGAACCAACAAGAATGTGTGTGTGTGTGTGTGTGTGTGTGTGTGTGTGTGTGTGTCTGCATTAATAGAGCTCTTGTCTGGCAGCACAAAGCCTTGGGTTTGATCTAGTGTTCTGTTAACTAGGAATGATGGCCCACCCCACCCCACCCCCCGACACAGCACTAGGGAGGTGTAGGCAAGGATCAGAAATTCAAGTTCTCCCTCAGTTACAAAGCAACTTTGAGAGCAGCCTGGGATACATGAGACCCTGGGTCAAAAAACAAACAGCAAAACAAGAAGAAATAATGATTTAAGAAAAATAAGATAAAATCCCCATACCACCCCTTAGCGATGCAAAACGAGGACTGATTATCACCTGTAGATACATTTCTAAAATAGATTTTTTTAAAAAAAAAATTGAATTAATTTAAAAATCTCTCTAGAGTTAACTGTGGCAGGTCTCCGCAGATAGCCACTCCTGATCGAAAGCCTAGGGCATTAAACATGCTTGGCCAAACAGACAACCAATCTTCTCCAAACCAGTCTTTGTTTAATAACGACGCCTGACAAGTTTATTTAAGCAATCAACAAACTGTGGGGTCAAGGTGAGGCAACCACTGCTTAAAGCCAAACTAAAGTCTGTCTCCTTTAGAAAAGAGCGATGGCAAGTGATGTGAATGTCAATTCAACCTGAACAAGATGGCAATGACAAAGGGTAAGCCAGCTACTGGGACGTCTGGGAGCCACACAGAAAATGTCCCCCCCCCCCGACTCAGGATGACAATAATGATTACTTCTCACAAGCCCTTTGACCAACACTGGCATTGTGAATAGTATATATTACCATTTTTGTGTAGATGTGAAATATAGGTGCCACTGTCTCAAGTCCTGTCCAGTATCTTCCTGTGAGATTCACGACCCATTAGCCCAGATTCTCAGCAAGTGTTTGTGGTGATAAAACCCAGAACCATCTTGACATAGGTACAAGACTTTGAATTGGGTATAGTTTACCTTTTTTCCTTTCAGTTTCAGAAAATAATCATGGTATACCTACATACTCAAAAACCAGGAATGCGTACTAGAAGGAGCACTCTGTGATTAAGAGCCCTGGCTGTTCTTCCAGAGAACTGGGTTCTATTTCCAGCACCAACATTACAGCTTCAGTTTCTGGGAGATCCAAGAACTCTTTCTAGCTTCACCAGGCATCAGGGACACATATGCAAAATGCCTATATACAATTATAATTTTTTTTAATATTTCGGTTTTTAAAAATAATGCTTCTATCTTCCTGGTGTGAGCCTAGCTCAGGTGAGGTAGGTTTAGGTTTGAGGTGAGAAACAAATTTCATTGTGGAAAACACTGGTCCCAAGTTCCTCTCATAATATTAAGAACGTTATTTGCTGGGTTGTTTCCAGCAGTGGTAGTACATCTTTGCTAAAAGCTGGTTCAAAGCTCTGCATGCCAATTAGAGCAGATATGTCAGGATAACTTTTTTTCTCTAAAAACAATTTAATTTCCTAAGTCTCACTTAACTTTTAAATTTTATTCTCTCTCTCTCTCTCTCTCTCTCTCTCTCTCTCTCTCTCTGTGTGTGTGTGTGTCTGTGTGTGTCTGTGTGTGTATGTTCAAGTGCACCTAAGATACACCACTAAGCAACATCTCAAGCCCAGAGTTATCTTTTAGAAAGAGAGAGAAAACCATGTCAAACTCAGTACAACCGACTTCAAAAGTTGAAAACTGACAACCATTGAAAAACTTCCATCTCTGTAATTGGCATTGCCTGAGTATTTGAAAAGATATCTTGCGATTTGCTGAGAGCTCCTCTGCTGACCAGAAGTCATCTTTCTGAGTGAGCACTGTGGTTTGCGGCCCCACCACAGTGCAGTGACCTCTCCTTGGACTTGGCATTGGAATGCTTGAAGTTCAAACTGACTTCCAACCATATCAATACAGATGTACAAGTGTTGATTTAAGATAAACACAAGTACACAATAACCTATGGACTCCTTGCAGATGGTCATATTGCCACAGCCTTGTGCTTTGGGGATCATATTTCATAGCTACTACTTAACCATGAAGATTCGTAGGTATGTCCAAGTAAAAAGATACCTAAAGAAACATGACCAGTAAGTGAGATTGACAAAATCTCCCAAGTGATTCAGTACAGGAGCTCTAATCCCAAATGCTATTGAGAAGCGATGCTCAGGTTGTATCGTTTCCCTAGGGGACACTCAGAATTGTACAGGTGAATCCCACTGTATCCATGACGGGGGCAGCAGAGGCCCTCGTGCTGACTGCCTTTGACCTCTAGGCCTCTTGGTCTTGCTTTGACCCCAACAGCATCTTTGGTGCTCCTCAAAGATTCCAAAGTCTTTATAAACCTCACTCTTTTTTGGGTTCGGAATGCATTTCACATATGTGCCCTCTTTTAAATAGCTCTGCATTTCCGGCTTTAACAGTGACTGAAGCAACTGTCTCCATGAGGCCTTTTCTATGTGTAACCTAAGAGCTCTGTTCTCCAATTCTCTGTCTCTTCTCTTCCTCTCCATCTTCCCCTCCACCTCTCTCCACACATGTATGTGTGCACATGTGCACACTACACACACACACACACACACACACACACACACACACACACATTCTATGCTTGCTGTACCGCCTCATTCCTTCCATAGTTACTAATGCCTATATAACCTATTAATGTTTTGATGATTATTTACCCCGTCTAATTAGAATAAAGCTTCCTACAAGGGCAAGAGCAATTTTTGTGTTTTATTTAGCACTGTATCCCAGGGCCTTGTTGCCCTGGAGTAATGATATTTGTTGCATGAGAAAATGAGGACAAGAATGCTAAATGTTTGGCAGGATGTCCGTGGTGCCTGCCCTTGACAGCCTGCTGGTGTCTGTCGGTGGAACCCGCCCTCGACAGCCTGCCGACGTCCCGCAGAGCAATGCACTTGGTTCAAACACAGGTCCATCCTTAGCTTATCCTCCTCTAAATGCAAACTCACAGCTATGAAGCTCAGCTTCTCTAGAGATTTCTAACTTGTAAAATTATTTTTTAAGAAGTCTATATTTGTTCTTAAAACCTTCCTTCTACAGCCTGTCTTTTCTACACTTATTTTTCATGCTAGGGACTAAATTCAGGGCGCTGGGTATACTAGGTAAATACTTGACTACCCAGCTGTTTCTCTCTCTCTCTCTCTCTCTCTCTCTCTCTCTCTCTCTCTCTCTCTCGTTAGTTTAGTTTCATTCAGGCATACACACCTCAGATTTTCTACATTGGTTTTGAAGGTCATAAATGAAGTAAGAATTTTACATGTTTTACTTAGTTATTTAGCAAAAATATGACCAATATTTATCAGTTGTAGAGAAATTTAAGTGCTAAATTCTTCACAACTTCTCAGACTGAATATCTTATGGCTCACATAGTAAAATATCAATAATGATATTTTAGTGTTGGTGTGTCATATAAAATGAAGGAGGAATATCACATTTCCCATATATTATTTATAGTAATAAAATATTGATACTCAAATTATTTGTTTTTATTTCCTCAAAGTATGAATAAATGCATGTGTGACCCTAAGTTTTAATAGACTCAGTATATAAGTGAACCTTTCACTTTTATAATTTGAGTGCACCTGCCGGGGATAGCTAGCCAGACTCTTGCTTAGTCTTATGAGGTATGGTTACCCTTTCTACTTTCTTTATCTGTTCTCACCCACCTAAATAAGGGACAGAAATGACCCATTCCTCTAACTCAGCCTTTATTTGACATAATTAGTAAAAAAAAAAAAAAAAAAAAAACTTTTATTGAGTAATTTAAAGATGCAAAGTAAGTACTGTACTTGGGATCATAAAGAATTATGAAATGGTATAATTCAGCATTTTCTCAATGGCTGTTACTTGTAGCTGAGTCTGAGTCCCTGCTGTTGACCCTCCTGCCCCCAAACCACCAAGTGCTGGAGCTATAGCACGTGCTACCTTGCCACAGTCAAAACTTTTTAAAATAAAACAAATTTGAAACTCATTTGGAAAGCAGATGACTGTGCACCCATACTGGGACTGTACCTATCGCGAACTGGTATTCAAAAGATGGCATCACTCTGGAAGCCACAGAAGCTGTGACCTGCCCGGCATACCTGGGATTATCTTCTACCTTCCTGACGCCTTTTCAGAGCCTGTATCACTAGTGCGGGGCTGGGTTTAGGCTTTCTGTGGTATTTAGATTCACATTTATGTTAACATTAACATGCTTTATGAAGTTCCGTGCTCCTTGCCTGTTCTCCTCATATTTGATATTTATGTTTGCTAAAACTGATCTTCTCTTTTATTAATAGGATAGGCCTAATGTGGACACCACTGTATTGTACCAGTAATAACAATTTCACTTAAATATGGCTTTAGTGCGCTGCTCTGCAAATAATCCTTCAATTCCTAAGAGTCTTTTATTTTCCCAGTAGCCCAGTTGGAGAGTTTTTAATATTAAATTGAATCATAACAACACACGCTGATTAGAGTCTAACTTAATACACAAAGCTTAATGTTAATTTTACAACTTCAAATCAAGGATCCTACTAGTCCAGGATGGTTATTTATCTCAAGTGTGATTTTATTTGAAACTTGTAAAGCCTACAGCTAGATATATTTCACATCATAAAAAGCTAACAGCATAAAGGAATTAAGAAAGATTAAGAACTATGGAAACACAGCCAAGAAGTTAAGTTTTGATGAACATAGGACAGAAACCAAAAAGGCCCAAGTGTGTGTACATGTCACTGATGTGGTGTGTGTCTGTGTGTATAGTAGGTATGTCCGATTAACATAATGAAAGGGATGTGCTTGTATTGTAATTCATTTAAAGCAAAATTATCCACTGGCATCAATAATAAGATCTAAAAATTAAGTAAAATAAGTTGTTTAAACTAACAAAAAAATCCACATACATGTTGCATGTTTCACCGTGTAAACTTTCCTCGAATGAATTTTTCATAAATACCTTGACAGAGGGAATACACACTTAGTTTTCAGATAGATTATGTTTCTGTCTTATAACCCTAACTAAAGGAGACAGGTTCAACCTCCAGAGGAGCTGGCGAAAACGCAACCAGAAGATGAACACCGAAGGCATCAAGTGGGAATCAACCCAGTATTATGAAATTTGTCTTTCACCCGAGACTAGCAAAGACATAACATGTAACAATACATCAGTGCTGCGGCTCACAACAGGAGGAAATTAGCTGGCATCAAGTGCCGGCACCTCACGGTTTCAAAGCTCAACACACCATGAAACTGAAGAGTCAAGAAGAGAGGCGAGAGACATCTAACAGGAACACAGATAACACATGGACCGGAAACCATCTGAGCAAGAGAGTCGGATATTGCTGTTTTATTTCTACTTCCATTCTTAAGATCTCACCAGATGTTCATGACTACACACACACACACACACACACACACACACACACTTTCACATTATTTGATAAACAGGAGGCGTATCAGCTCATGGGGTGGTGTTGGGGGGTTGAGATGAAACTTCTGTCTAGGATGGAATGATGAAACTGGGGAAAAAAAAAACTACCAAAAGAGGACTTGGAGGGGTTACAGAGTACTGACGGAAAATCCCATGATCATTTAGGTGGCTAAAATTCTTATTTTTAGGATCTGTGATTTTTATGTGAGGCAGAAAACTGAGCTGCATAATACATTTTTATAATGTAAATATTCATCAAGACCATTTACAAAATTACTACTTTCAGCATATTTTCAAAAGGAAATTCCTTAATAAATTATGTTTATGCAGTCCAAACACAGCATTAAGATGTATTATTAGTCACTTAATGGAAGCTAATGGTGAGCTTATAAATGAAGTGTTGGCTTACTTTGGTATTTTCTAAGAGCAACCAAAAATAGAATTCTTTCCCAGAATTCTACATATTTATAAAGTGCAAAATAAGCGATTCTAGCAATTCTCAAATGTAGTTCTTCTAGATGCCTTTAATCCTAAATATACTTGTAGAAACAAATTGCTTTTTTACTCTTTGCTAAGTCAGGTATGTCTAATTTATTTAATAACTTCCGTATTAAAAACAACCCTCATTGAAGTGTGATGCATTAGAAAATGATGAAAGAATCAAAAACAAATAGATGAAGAATGTGGAGTATTTTTAATATTTCCAGAGAATTGCTACTTTCCATGAAAATAGCTGAGGTATATAAAACAAATCAAAAAAAATCCAGAAAACAAAAGTGTTAATGATATGAATTATGTAAATATTCATTCATTACTGATGGGTAACTGCGGAATTAAAATAGAAAGAGCTTATAGATAAATTTACAAAGGAAAAAATTTATATAGATAGATTAAATATTTTTAATAGAAACTATTTAAATAGTTTCTGTGTACTCGTCCCTCAGGAAGTCTGCTATGTATCACCAATTGTTTTCTCAGGCAAGGAACATCTCTCTAAAATGTTGCATCTAATGACATGATCATCCCTTCATTAAATTGCTCTATGCATATTATACAGTCTAAACCGAAAGTCAATAATACTTTCCTATGATAAAAGCAAAATGGAAAAAATCACAACTCTTTGTAAATCTGCAAATAATGTAAAATAATTCGTGAGAGGCATGCCAGTGTTTTTCGACAGTCCATGGATGGAAGTCTGTTTCTGCATCAAAATATTTCATTATACGAAGATCAAATAAGGCACTCCTAGTTTATAAACATAAAAACTGAAATAAAATGCCTAAAGCCTCAAATGAGGCTCTTAGGAAAAGTTTATGTGTGGGGTATCTCAATCTAGGTAGAAGCTTATTTTATTTTTAAATTCAGATGATAAAAAGTTATTTAAAAAAATAATAATGTGCTGCTTCCCGGGCAAATGCTTCCATCTGCTTCTTGTTCAGAAGATGCAAGTTGAGGGGAAGGAGAATGAATACTTTATTTCACATTAAGACAGGCACCAAGCTTCGTTTTGCCCAAATGAGACAGTATTAATAACACAACCCTATTTACATTTAGGGCTATAATCACACATCAATATACATTTAATCTTACATAAAAACTTAGAAGTGCCAGGTTTGATCAGTGTGAGATAAAGTTATAGCTAGATTGATGCTTTGTGCGACATTTTATTTTAATTTTCTCTTTTAAGAGTTAACATTATTATATTAAAGTATATAAAATTTGCAGTCAGCAGAGCAAGCTCCAATCATTTTGGTTAACTGGCAACTTTGGTGGGACATAAAGCATCTCTCCTTCCCAGTAGTTTCATTTTAAACAAATCATGCTTGCATATAAAAATAGCAAATTGCATTAAATTTTATATAAGACATTTTATGGCTTCTCATATGGAAACAGCTATAAGCAGCTTTTTAATAGCATACACCAGTGCAAACAGCTTTGAAACAGCTCTCTGCCAAGGCACCATTCAAAGAGATACGAGATACGAGATATGGGCAGTGTTGGCATAATGCTTAGAATATACCATCCAAATCTGAATCTGCAGGCTTATACACACACACACACACACACACACACACACACACACACACAGCAAAAGCTGTCCAAAGGATGGAGCGGTAAGATATGATTATTTTTCCTCTCTAGGTAAAAAAGTAAGGAATTGGGACATTTCTGCACTTCTAAGTATTTAATGTTTACACAAAGTCTTAATTCTAAATCTCTGGTTATCCACCACCTTTTCACATCCAACAAGACGAAGGAAGACGTGACAGTACTGACCTGAGACTCTTAGACTTCACTGCTAAACGGTGCTATTTTTATTCAACAAAAGACTATTCTTAGGTGTTAGCAATTTTAGACTCCAATTTAATGTCTAAAGATGCTGTGTGTCTATTGTGTCATAGAGTTGCCTTTAAAAAATCTTTTAAAGAGTAGATCAATGTGCTGGCCTTATTCTTAGCAATCACATGTCTTTGTTTTGACTCGCAGCTACCTGATGGCAGGTGGACCACACACCCTTGCTCTGAAAGGAGAGAGAGCTTTCAAAAGTCAATCCTGCTTTTCCTTTGTGAAACAAGTTCCAGAGGAAGAGGAGCGGTCCTGCAAGGAGGGAAATGTTGCCTCCTTGGATATGTACATCTCCTGTGCACAGCAGAATAGCAGATCAAGAGACAAGCCAGCATGACAGGCCAGTGTCAGGAAGTGAGCCGTCCCTCCCACTCTGGGGACCAAGGCTGCAGCAACTTGAAACTGTTTTGTTTTTCCTTAAATGGCGCTGACTGTATCACAAAGGTTAAACAAAAAAATTGCCTTGGAGAAAGACATGTATCACAATAATGAACACCGTCAGAAAGTATCATGCTATTGAAATTCATGTCTTTTCATATAATTTAATACCTCCAGTGTACGATTCAAAAGACTCCCGTTTCAATTGGTAACACTACCCTAGCCACAGAATAGGAACCAAGCCTTCTAAAACTCATAGTTTAGAATGAACTGTTTTTGTATTCGCTTGTTTTTATTCTGTAGGGGGAAATGTTAATTAGGCTGTTAAGTACAATTGATAAAATATATCCCTCTTTTCCAGCTATGAACAATTATCTACTGTAGCATAATATCACAAGCAACAGTTTACAAATGCAGTCGATCTTAGGTACCTAGTGACTCAGAGGGACAAACTAAATCTGCAACTTACTTGTGGCTTTTTTGGCACTGCCACAAAAATCATATAATACTCAAAGTCCTCCCCCCCCCAAAAAAAAACTATTTTGAAACCGGATTTAAGTGGTTAAATGTTGCCTGTGAAAAATTCAAAAAAGAACACTTGCTGAACAGTGAGGGAAATGGTTTTAGAGGCTAAGCAATTAGACACGGAAAAGTATTTGTTCATTAATCACATTATAAATATTCTTACAACAAAATAAGCTATCTTTAATAGCTCGAGTCTTAATTCTGAAACTTTAATTATGCACTGACTGTTTTATGCATATTTCCAAAAAACGATTTTGAAAGCAATGGCTAGAGTCCAAAACGCCATTACTTAATGACAGTCTTCCCTTATTCTTAATTTTGGCTGTTATTTCAAATCTACCTTCCACAGAGTAGGCATCTAATAAGCATTTGTAAATGTCTGTATCCAATCAAAGGCTTTGATCTATGAATAAATTTGGTAGTAGGTGCTGACTTAAAATACAGGTTCAGATTATTTTAATTTCTTAGAAACCCACCTCTATAATGTCTTCAAGACCTAAGCTTTTTCACATAAGACGTACCATATCTTTGGCAAATTCTATAACTCATAACACAGCATTTTATGTAGACTCCACTTCTCTATTCCCCTTTGACACGTTTTGAGGTATTAGTGAAATTGCCCAAGTCACATTACACACGGCAAACCTTCAGCTTAAATAAGGAATACGCTTGCTGTTAACAACTTAGTCTGAAATGTTAACAACCCTTGGGCTGTTAACATAACAACTGGCCATTAACGTGGTAATGACCAATTTCAGAGAAAATTGTTCTTTGAGAAATGAACATAAAGGTGATCAGACCATATTTGAAAGAGTAAAATATATTTATAAATAAGTTAATTGAATTTAAAGCTCAGCAGAAATTAAAAGTTCTATCTCAAAAAGTAATGCGCAATTAAGGAAAGATAAAGACTACAGAAACAGAAACTATTTTGATAAATCCCCTTAGATGAAACATTTACTCGAGATGGTCAGACATGTGAACATCCTATCCTATTTGCTATCACAAGCAAGAATAAAATAGAACAAATCCAAGGTTACTTTCTCTGCTGTCCACACATTGAAAATGCAATTCAATGGGGGAAACTATTTAACCCACAAACCAGGTAAACTCAAACATTTCTGATTCAATAGTATCTGAAGCATCCAGCTGTATTCTGTACATTTGCCTTAACGTTTAATTATTTATTTTACTTATTAAAATACCTACTCTAGTCCAAACTGTATAAACTTCTTGTTTGCAATAGCAAATCTAAATCCACTTGAAATACTAAAATTGTGCATAATATAAGTCAAAAGGAGTCAAAAAGCTGTGGGCATTGCTTCGCACAGACAAAGCGAACCTGGGAAGCAACGCGTCAGATCATGAAAAGCAAACACAAAATGCTTTATCTGGAAATGAGGCACTCATTCACCGTGAGCACAGGAGACATTTTTATTTCAAAGAAGAAAAGTTCAAAGACTGCAGAGTTCTGAAAGAATTCGTGTTGTAAGTTAACTCTGATTAGTTTGCCCCCATAATGAGGGAAGCCCTGGCTCCTGAGAGTGACTTTGCCTTGTTGGCACCTTGTGTGCTTCTGAGCTCTGGGAAGTGGGAACAAGGGCTTACAATTAGCCAGGAGGCTGGAGGCACAAGCCAGAGCAACGCTTCCAGGGGAGAGCAGAGTGTGCTAAACCACACTGGATTCGCCCTTATGCAACCATCATTAATCAAAAGATATATATGTATTAGGATAAAAATCTGAATTTAAGTAGCTGAATTATAGTCTAAGAAAAAGAGGGATCAAATTCCCTAAGAACCCCTCCCCCAGAATGGCCAAGATAGTTGGTTAGGGAGTTACTACCAATTGATAAATTTTGTGTCATAAGGAAAACGATTCAAAATAAATAGCTTAATGTCAGGCTAGGAAAAAAATGATTAATTGTATCAAATATGAAAGCCCAAATGGTGCCATATATCATTTCCCTAATTTGATAGAGCCCACTTTATTAAGATAAGTAATTTGCAGCTAAGTCAAGTCACAAAGTCCCCTGAAAAGAAAATACTTTTTCTTCAGGAGCATTTCTGTGTTGACAAAATGCAGGGAGGCTTTGGACTAACACCAGGCCGGCATAGCCATGGCTACCCATGCTGACTTGAAACTGTTCTGGTGTTTGTACTTTGGAGGGTGGCAATGGTGCCCAGTTACTTTTCATTCTCCGTAAAATCCCAAGTGAGTCTGAGGCTGCTCAGTATTGAAACAGTGACTCGAATATCACTAGGTGGGGACAAAGTCACTCCGTGTGAGGACTCCGGAACATTGCAGTAAATACACTAACAAACACAGATAAGAATGTAGAACCAACTTTCTTCAATGTACTGGAGACAGGAGAGTTAGCTGATTAACCAGACCGTTCAGCCCAACTAAAGTTGAACTTATTTAAAAGTACAGAGCTAAAATGTTTAGGAAAGAAGCAACAGACTCATTTCTCTGTCAGAGTCAACCAGTTTCGCCTCTTGTGCTCTGAAGAAAGAAACAACCTGGATCTTGTTTTCATTGGAACATCCCTGGTGTTGGTTAGCGGCCATTTCAACTTAAGTAACGAACGACTGGTTCTTCAGTCAGAGTACTCAGACAAGCCAAATTAAAACACTTTTGCTTAAGTTTGCTTGGTAAAGGCCAGCATTGTGAAGGTTGGCAGTGTAACATCTTTCAAGAATACCAGTCGGTAGTTAAGGGAATCAAACAAGCAAGCCCAAAACACTCTTACAGATGTACCCTATAAGGCATCCAGGCACAACGACGCTGGCGGCGTGCAAAGATAATTCCTACCTCAGGTAGTCTCGGCGACAAAGGATAAGGTTAGCTTTCGTGTACAGGGTGGAGCCCACCTCTCCCAAGCGACAGTCGCAGCAGGCACACTTCAGGCAATCCTCATGCCAGTACTTGTCCAGTGCCTTCAGGAGATAACGGTCTTTGATTTTGCGGTTGCAGCCAGCACAACCTTTCGGCTTGGTGTCTGGCTGAACTGAGAGCATTTGTATGCCTGCAGAAAGGAAAGGAGAAGAGAGAGCTGAGATCCCAAGACGGAAGGACAGACAAGAGAAATAGTAAAACACTGCCTCTGCACTCCTCCTTCCTTCCTTCCTTCCTTCCTTCCTCTTCCCTCCCTCCCTTTCTTCCTTCCTTCTTCCTTCCTTCTTCCTTTTTGAGGGATGTACTATAATATCACCAAGCTATGTTTTGGATTTATAAAAGTCATATGAAAACCATGCTGAGCAGCAGTGGTAAACTGATGCTGTACATTGGACCCTGACAGTGGACACGGGAGGTTAGAGAGGCTTCAGTCATTTCCATGGTGTCCGGTTCTCCACAGAGAATGTTTCCCCATGGGAAGAGCATTTGAACAAGTGGATGGCACCCTGAGAAGCAAGAGACTGGAGCTAACTCATGGTTGGCTGGTGGGGGATCAAAACTGAGCTTTGCCTAACTGGGCAAACAATTCACTTAACATGCATTTGCTGGAAGCCCCGTGCATCTGGAGGGGGATGCAGACCCTTACTCGGAGGCACAGAAGTTTATAGGTAAGCGCACAGTGCGTCTAGCCCAAAGTCCATAAATCCTATAGTGCTTACTTACATCCAAATAACTTGCTTCTGTGCCCTTAATATTTCAAAGTACTCCTTGTGTTAAAATAACAAAGTATATTTATTTTCACACACATTAGTCACGGCTTATATCGAAGACTCATCACTTGATTATATAATACATGCTCCAATATAAAACAAGTATGTGATCATGTGATTTATAGCAACAAGAGTACACTTATTTTATAAGGGAAGGAAGAAACAATAGAAGACAAAGTCCAAGAAGGTACCAAATTAGCCACTCATCCATAAACAGAAATGCACAGAAGGTATACATGCACCACATTACGTAAAGAAACATTTTTATGTTTCAGTGTGGAACTTTCTTCATAAGCAGGGAGTCTATCTGGTTGTCTTCTGAGGCTTTTACAACTTGATTGAAATATCTTCAGGTAACTGAACACTCAGGCTTTGAGTTCTTCCCTTTATTGTTCCTTAGGTGTCAAACAGTCTTAAAAAGAGAAAGGAATGCTGGCCAACTCTCAAAACTTCCTCTTCTTCAAAGGATGCATTTGAACCACTATAAAATAGGGCAGGCGCCATCATCTCCCCTCGATTACAAATGATAACACAGAGAGCCGCAGAAGCCAAGGAGTCCCTTGAAAGCTGAAACACAGAGGTGCTGTGCCCCGACACCAAGTGGTCTACCTGTAACCCTTAACACTTCGTTTCCTCTCCGAGCATAGTTTTTAAACTTGGTTGGACAGAGATATAAAACAGCAAATATGTAAGCATTGGTGATTCATATCTCCTTAAGATATATAAACTCTTTCCTTCCTTCCTCATTACCAACCCTGAAAGGAAAAAAAAAAAAAAACAACCAAAGAAAGAAACAAATAAAACAAAACAAACAAAACACCACCAACAAAAACTACCGAGGAGGAGCATTAAAGTATATCCACAGCTGACTCGGTTTTCTAGCTACAAATGGCACAGGATTAACACATATATTAGATTGTTCTTGAGCTCAGGTAAGAAAATTACTTGTCTGGCAGAGTTGTGGAGGAGGGCATGCAGGGAGGAGAGCAGGGTGGCTGTCCTGTGTGCCTGACACTCGTGGCTGTGGTGTTCCGAGCTGTGGATCATCAGTTAGATTTTTGCAGAAGAGCAGGTGGTGGCCCTGTCGCTTGGTTTCTGATCCCTTTTCTTTGAAGGAGCTCAGGGCCTAGTGTAGATTAATTATAACCCTTGATAGCTCTGCTAAATCTCACTCTCTAGAACTTCTAACAAATGAAGTTTCTTTGATCAGAACTAGTTATCCTTTTCTAGCAAGGTCCCACAAGGCATGAATCCCATTAATTACGGTGTACAACAGACCCAGTGCCTCTTAGTCATATACCTAGGGGAAGAAGGGGGATTTTGATTTACTAAAAACAGATAGGATTTCATGACTGAAAGCATCTAAATGTTTGTAAGGGTCAATATCCAATTTATCTAAGTTGTTTTAAAATACATCACTAAGTTAAAAGATTTAAAAAAAAAAAAAAGATTCTTTTTGGTAGTGAGCTAACCAAAAAGAGGGTCAGCTATCTTTATTCAAAAGGGATTGTGACCAAGACAGCTGATACCAACATTTGGCATAAGGAATACTATCCTGCTTGCCTTCACAAAGTGTTTTTGTTGTGTTGACATTTTAATTTAGCACTCGGAGGCCAATTAATATCTGAAACTCTTACATTCTGTTTGGCCTTGTGCATGAAAGGAATCTGATATTTTCTATCAGATCCGTGTATCTTCTTTTAGAGACCACCCCCCCTTTCTCTTGCAAATGGAATCTGTCCTAATCTATGCATTTAGAAAAGAAAAAGAATGTAGGAAAACAACCACTTGGTAGTCCCCATGTTGCCAGGCACCTAAAAAGCAGAAAGCGCTGAGCAGTCTCTGCTCCTCATCCAAAAGAGTGTGTCTGGGGAGAGTTGTGTGTTCGTGGCTAAGAGACACTTCACGAGTTACTCACAGCCCATTCACACCCATAACTAGTTAGTTTTTAGATTGGCATGCAAATTGTTCTGAGGGAAAGTCTTCCTGCCTCCGAGACCCTGCCATTCTGAGTTATTTGACAGTTTAAGGGAAATCATAGGGTTTTTTTTTCCTCTAAAAAAAAAAAAGAAAAAGACATAAATAATAGCCTGTGCAGTGTGCTGTGCAGAACTAAGTAGGACCGTTTCATTTAAACTCTGGTGAGCTTTTAATTGCCTGGATTGCATTGTGAGCAGGCCTGCCGGTTGATTGCATCTATTATGTTCCCTTGTTCTGTGCCATTCATCCGCACAGTCTTAGCTTTAGTAGTTAACACAACAAAGTAACCACAACTCCACAACACACAGGGGCTTAAAAAAATAACCAGAATAACGGAAGATGTGCAGTGCTCAGGCACTGTGGGCTCTTTTTTTTTCTTTCTTTACATGTATGTATTATTTGGACTGATCGCTCGGAATGAATGGAGAACATTCTTTCCCCCTTCAGAAGATTTACAGAGGACGATTTGGGAGCCGTGGAAGGGGGCTCCATCCAGAAGGGCTTTTGGAAGAGAGGATGCAAAAATTGGGTCGGCAGGTTTCGCAGCTGGGAGCAATGTCATAGATTAAAAGAATTTGGCCAACGCAGCCTTCGGATTGCCAAGAGTACCAAACAAAAGATTGTCTCTCCTCCTGCCCATCTTCCTCCCGGTTCATGCACCCCCCCTCCACCCCCACCCCTACCCCAACAACCCAGATTGGAAAACTGGATTGGGCCTCAAAGCTTGTTTCTCTCTGTTCACTGGCCCAGAGTACCCCTACAGTCTGCAGCCCCCTAAGGCTGCAAACAGTGCAAATAGGTGTCCCCAAATCTCTGGTACTGGAGCTGCTTAACTCTGTTCTGCCCCTTCAACTCCCAACCCCCTCCGCGTCCTTCCAGCACCCTCCCCTTTTTGAGCAATGGAGCTGGAAACCAATTTGATTCCCTTTTTCTCCAATGCAGCTGCAAGGCTCAGAGATACTGACATTTCCCCACTCTTATCAGTTTAATTACAGTTACCATGGCAGCAAAGTGCTAGTGCTTGGCAAAGGCCAACAAGAGATTTGCAAGACTGGGTTCAATTTTGATGCAGCTCACATGCAAAATAAAAAAAAAAAAAATAAGAAACATACATACACTCTAACAAAGAATCTCCTTGGGAGTTTATGATCCAACCTTTTGTGGCTGTGTCTTTGCAGCCACACAGGGGTGGTTTTGCAAAGAATGTACCAGGATTTGTGGCACCTAGCGAGATTAATTGGTCGAAAGCAGCAGTCTTTAAAAGCAGCAGCAACAATATTATTTCGTATCTTCCTTAGTAGAAGAGCAGGCCGGCTGTGGAGCTAGCGGCGAGGGTCTAGTGGCCCGAGAAAGTGCATCTGTGATAGAAGGTAACCTTACCAAAACTTTTCTCTGGTTTCTGCATGAGTTGACTGAGGCGTGCCTGAGTCGCCGCTGCAGCTTCGCATGGAGCACTGAGCCCGGAGGCAGAGAGCAGAAGAGGGAATCACATGGATTTGGGGCCCAAGCTCGGATCTGGTGAGCAGCGTCCAGGGCCCAGGATCCACTATTGTGAGGCCACTTTGGGAGCTAGGGTCTAGTGGCGAGGGAGGCAGGCAGTGGGGGAAGGGACGAGGGAGCGTAAAATGATGGCGAATGACAAAGCCACAAGCTTCCCTCACTCTGCCCGTAATCCTAAAATCCCAGCGGCCCCTTTTAGCTTCCTGGTAACAAATGGATTTGATTAAACCGTCACACGCAGTGTTAGCATAGCATATCGTGTTCGGTATGAAAAAGATCATAAATCTGACTTGTGTTTCATAACAGCAATCTGAGTAGCCCCGGTTAAAATGTGCTGAATCTCTCTCTCTCTCTCTCTCTCTCTCTCTCTCTCTCTCTCTCTCTCTCTCTCTCTCTGCCACCCCCCCACGCCGTTAAGATGCAGACACTTGGGTACAAGGAACCTAGTCCACTGGACACTTGTCCCCCACCTCTATGCCCGCGACACAGTCACTTTTGCAACACACAGAAGCACTGTTTTGATATGAAGGTTGAATTGGGAGAAGCAGGGGTGTAGACAAAAACAAGGTTGTAATTTCAACTCTTTCTTGGGGGCGGCGGGCATACATTTCATCAAGCAGGTGTAGAGAGGTCTGGGAAAATACCCAAGACGGAGACCTCTTCCCTTGGGCTGGAAGCAACACCCCGCCCCCAGCCTTAGCAAACTGTCCCAACCCCTCTTCCGGAGTCGGGGTGTGCGAATGCTGCAGCTCGCATGAACTTTGTCTATTATGCACTAGACTCCTACTTGAGATGTCGCGTCGCGCTGCAGCCGCGCGCGCTCGCGCTCCCTCTCTTCCTCCGGCATCCACGTCTTCCGCCCCACATCTATTTCATGTCTCCTCACAAAAATAATGATGCCTCCCACGGTTTAAACAAAACCAAACAAACACAAACCCCTCTCTGCGGCCCTGCAGCCCGGTGAAAGTTGCAGTGGCGGTGGGGATGGCCCGGGTGCAGCTTTACTTTATGCCTTATTGGGAGAGGATTGGGAAGAAGAAGAAGAAGAAGAAAAAAAAAAAAAACACCCAACATCCGCACACGCACGCGCGCACCAGCAGACACACACAGCACAAATAAGCCGACGCGTGTGTACACAGCCTCTCACTTACCTTCTCAATTAAGCGATACAGGGGAGGTGTTCAGTGACCACAGCGGCTGCTTGGTAGCGCTTCTCCTTGGGAAAGGTCAAAAAGAAACATTGTTTGAAAAAAAAAAAAAACGGGGGTAGAATCTCTCTCTCTATTTTTTTTTTTTTTTAAGTTTAAAATAATGAGGTCCTCCAGGATCCGCCAAGTACCAGTGTGGACCGCGTGCGAGCCACAGGTGTCCTTCTTTTAGGCAACTGCAGTCCGGGGGATGTCTTGGTCCTGGCTCCTGACAACTTACCCCAGCACTGTGCGATTGGAGCCCGAGCCGAAGGAAGCCCTGGCTCTCAGCCGCAAAATGCAATCCCTTCCCAGCCAGACATAATACAGCCCAAGAAAAGGTCACCCAGTTATTACAGCGCCTCGGATCCCAGGCAGCGCCTGTCAGAACCACAGTGGAGGCAGCTCCCTTCCGATTTAAGAGTATTTACCTCTCGCCCCCACCCCTCCCTCTTCTCTCTCTTCCTTCTCTCCCTCCCTCTAGCTGGCTCCCTTGCTCGCCAGCTAGCTTGCTAGCTCCTGCTCTCTCTCTCTCTCTCTCTCTCTCTCTCTCTCTCTCTCTCTCTCTCTCTCTCTCTCTCTCTCTCTCTCTCTCTCTTTCGCCGTGTTTCTGCTGTCTGTTCTGCAGCTTAGTCAAGTACAGCCGCCCTCGGAAAGTGCAAAAGCAGCCACGAGGAGACAGATCCTGGCTTTGTTGCTAATTTCCCAGGGTGAAAATTGACAAGCCTGGGAGTGCAGTCAGCACAGCCCATTGCATATGCTACTGACAAACGCTGGGGACATCCCCTCCCACCCTTCCCCATCACACAGCGAATGTGACCTCTGCAGGACTGGACTCTGGAAGGACCCTACCTCCAGGACGCGCCCACAAGAACTGTGAAAGAGCTCCGGAGGAGAAGGGGTAGGGCTTCCTAAAATAATGGGGCATGTTGGAATAGGATGGGGACAGGGATGATGAAAGCAAATTGCCCTCTAAATCTGTTCCTGACAGTGCCAGTGGAGGAAGTTAAAATAAAAGCCAAGGAATCAAAGTGCTACCAGGGAACACTGGGAAAATGCACAGTTCTCCGTTTAGTAAATGTCTGGGGGTGTCTGCAGTTTCCAGGGCTATGAATTCTATTTAGAAACTCTCTGAAGTCCCTGTGGGGAATGCCTTGTCACTAAACCCAGTCCAGGCAGTGCCACACACCCTTTCCTCTCTTTCTCTCTCTCTCTCTCTCTAATGGCCCAAGAGCCAGACTGTGAACTTGTACCCCATACCAGGTGCTGAGCCCAAGGTGGCCACCGAAACACACACGTATAGCAGATACTTGAATGCTTGAATTTAAAACCTGCTTCAGAGCTAGTCTCCAGGAAGCCCCAGCCAAGCTTTCAGGACTACGCTGGTCCCCTGGCCACATGCCCACTTCCACCCTGCCTTCATACACTTATTCTAAGGCCTGGGTACATGCTTTTAGTTTTGCCTCTAAGTTTGCCCCATTTCCCCAAACCTCTTCCCTGCACCCTGCAGGTCCCTGGTAGCTTCAAAGCTGCTTCTTTTTCGAAGTTTTTAAACTTCAGCCATTGCCCCCTTGCAAGTGCCTCTCAGCATCTCTCACAAAGCCTTGTCCGAAGGTCAAGCTTAAAAATAGTGCCAATTTGAATGACACTAGATGTGATGTTTTACGAGCCAAGAAAGATTCAATTGTTGAACTATACCCCCCCCAAAGCAACAATAGCCACAAAACACCCTGCAAACAAAACAAAACAACTTCTTTGCCACTTATGTACAGTCAGTTTTATTCTAGTCACACACAACATATACGTACATACATATATGTATATATATAAAACCATACATATATATGTAACTAAAGCAGCCACCCCCTTGAATATTTATGCTAAATTATGCTTCTCTGTATCCAAATTCCTGGAACAGCCAGGCTAATTTAATTTTTAACCCTAACCTTCAGGAGGCTTATAAGAAAATAGGAGGTGACTTGCTTTCTTCTCCCTTTCAAAGACAACAAAATTTAGAACTAACCTGAAAATACAGAAATTCACAGACAGGAAGATTAGTGAGAACCCCTTCAGCTGTTCAGTCTATAAGCAGACTTCTTAAGTTTTGGCTTTTCCTGGCTCTAGTACTCTGGCAGGCACACACACACACACACACACACACACACACTCCTCACTGCTGGTCTACCCCACCTTCCAGCCACAGCTACTGTGAAAACACTCTGAGTATGTGGTGTGTGTGTGTGTGTGTGTGTGTGTGTGTCTTGCCTATTCTCTCTAGCAGCCAATGTACTGAGAAGAAAAGAGGGCGGGAGGGGGGAGAAGTATGTGTGGGGAAAGGGAGAAATAAAATCAAAACAAATGGTACAGCTAATGAGGACAATTAAATTAATTATGTTCAAGGAGGATGAGATTTTTTTCCCCTCCGACTGTATGATCTGCTACCCCTCGCTGGCAACCGCTTCTCCGTAATTCATGGCAACTGATGAGTGCATCTATGCAAATCTTTGTTTAAATCATTCAACTAATTAAATGATGGGATTATTCCTCTGCCTACGGTGACATCATTCGCAGTAATTAGTACTCTTTTGGACTGTGGCAGTAAGATACCCCATGTCAACACCAACCTGCAAAGGCATTAACCACTTTGATACCTTTAAAAAAGGGCAACTATCCAGAGCTCTAATTGTATCCCATCCCCTTCCCTTCCTCCCCCCCCCACCCCCTGCCCCAGTGCTCCTTCTCCTCTCAGGTTTAGCATATACCCCATACTTATAGAGAGAGAGGGAGAAGGAGAGGGAGAGAGAGGGGGGCGAAGTTAGTGAATAATATGCTAAACCACATGTGTAAAAGAATAAAATGGAATAGTTAACATTCAGCTCCATGCCATTCATTTTCCCCTAAAATGTAATGATAATTAGATGGGTCATAAAATGCTCTTCTTTTCATTATGACTGATGAAATGCATTAAAGCTGACAGGGTATTACCTGACAGTAATTAGGTTTTGTCATGAATTAAATTATTTGAAAGCAGGCTATCTCCCCAATCACGCAATTTACAGCAAGATTTTTTTTTTAATCTGTGCCACAGAAGAGAGAGAGAGAGAGAGAGATAGAAAATAGCAGTTTTTCTCTTCATAATCATATGAATTATTCACAGAAAAAAAATCATCAGAAAAACCCCCGTGCAGATGAAGAGGCTTGCTGCTTAATGCGCACAGATGTGATCGCCAGTGGTCGCCGACAATGAAATATACAAGTGCACACAAAGTGATCCGGTGAACAAGAGGTGGAATTTAATCATCTTCTGCTGACACTTTGTGAAAAACACCATTAACCCCCAGCAAACCCCCTGTTTTCCTGGCTCTCGGTAACCCCTAAAGTCTCAGCCCCTCCTGCCAAGGAGAAAAAGTGAAAGAAGAATTTGTGGTTTTGTTTACTCAGCCAAGCTAAAGGTTGGATCCAGCCAGGCAAGCACTTTCTTCATTTCCTGAGAGTAAACTACCCACTTTAATTACACATGCTTCGGAAATCTTTGCAAAAGGATTGCCATCGAGAGCTACATCTCCTTGGTCCGATTATCTTTTGCCTGCCCCTTGTTTCTGCGACTTATCATACATTCGATGAGAGTATTTATTTAACTCAATCCATTCCACATTCCTTAATACAAAAAAATAAAAAATAAAAAAGGTGGACTATCTTTTCCTGGGCTTTCATATTATGATTCTTTATGAGGGAGATGGTAAGGGGGGGGGCACAGAATGCAGGAGGAAGGTTTCAAGGGTGATCAGACATACATTACTTACCTTTGCTCAAAAGAGATCTTGCACAAGAAAACAGTGTTATGTTGTGTGCCTGTTTCTAAATACGTCTTCAAGTTTTCGGCTGTCTCTTTCTGCAAAACGCACCCCACAGATAACTTTTGTGTGGGGATGTTCAGGAGTGATTTCTGTAGCGTCCCAGAGATGCTTCCGTGAGGTTGGGGGTATCAGACAGGTTGTTGCTCTGGGGAGTCAGAAGACTGCACCCACTCTTGAAGTCCAGTCAGTCAAGGGAGGGGAGAGGTTGACAAGGCCCCCTGCTCACTCTCCCACCATCACGCCTGGAGATGCAGCCACGCAAGAGAAAACGCCTCTTGCTTCCGCCTTGCCTTCGCCTGCCTTCCTCCTTTCTCTGGTGTGCTTTGCTCTTTCTTACTTTCTTCCTGAACTGCATACAAACCCTGAGTGGGCCAGAGCAGCTCCTCCAGTATTTAAACTCCTCGCCAGGTCCCTAGTTAGCGGCTTCCTTCAGCTCATCCAAGAAGCTGACAAGTTCTGTTAAAGGAGGCTGTACATACCGCTCTAATGGACCTCATTAAGTTCTACTTACAGATGTTCTCTTAACATAATTGATCTGCGGTGAGTTGAGAGGGCTGCAACTTATTCCCTAGCCCCCAATTATGGTTGGGTAATTAGATCCCCAACCTCCAATTTTTCACATTCACCCTTCTAACATTCCAAAATATCAAAGTATCTCTCTCTCTCAAGCTCCCCCTTACCGGACTCCCTTCTCCTCACTGTATTGACAGTTAGATCTGCTCTAACCTTTGTAGTGACGCCAATTTTAATGGTGCATTCAGACCATTGACAGAGCTGTGTGTCTCCCCCAGCCTCTCCCCTCTCCTCTCCACCCTCCATCCCTCCCACCCCCTTAACCCTCAGAAACAAAAGGGTAAAAAAAAAAAAAAAGAAAGAAAGAAAGAAAAGAAAAGAATCCCTCTAACTTGTATAGTTTGTACTTTTGATAAAAGGTTTGGATGATGAGCCCTGGCATGGCTGCTTCCTTTCTAATGTCTTTTTATCTGTATTAATTCCTCAGATGAAAACTTTAAGGAACAATGAAGGAGAGAGGTGCCGCTCTGAACCGGTGAGAAGAAAAAAATTACACAGCACACCTGGGACAGATGAAGCCAAACTAGTGCTTTTATAATGCCAATCAGCGAGGCTGTTATCATCCCTCTAATTAGGAAGGCTGCCTAAAACACAGCGCACTTGGGGAAATGGTAATGTTATGGTTTTGCACTTAAAAGGAGGCACATTTCCTGCGCTGTAAGGATCTGGGATTGGGGCTGACAAGTCCTTTAATTAATGGCAGGATTCCCTGTGTGTGCAAGTGTGTGTGCTTGTTTTAATTCATAAAAGTGGACAAAGGGTTCCAGGAAGGGGGCTGCTGTGGGAAGGGAGGGGAGAACCCTTTAGTTGAAGATGAGCAGGGTTCGGAGCTACATTCTCTCTCTCTCTCTCTCTCTCTCTCTCTCTCTCTCTCTCTCTCTCTTTCTCTCTCTCTCTCATCCCCAAGGGACTAAGGTGCAGAACTGGAGTGAGTTGTTCCGAAGCCCCTGAATTTGAACACTGGATGGAATAAAAGCTTAAGACCACAAGACAAACACAGAGTTTATAGATAAAGTTTTTCGAGTGTCCCGTCTCTGCTGCAGTCCTTGGTTACTACTCTCTCCTTGGGAAGGTGCCCTCTAAGGTTCACCTTGGCTTCTCTGTGCAGTTCCCAATTCTGGAGGGACTGGGCTCTTCTTCAGTTTTCTGGTATGGAAGACAGATGTGGTATCAATGATTCCAGAACCCAGACCACTCCTTCCCTTGTGACCAAGCACCCTAAGAGGGATGGTGCTTGGTTTTTGGAGGGTTTTGAAATGAGGCCTTTTGAAGCTGCCAGGCAGCAGTGGCTGAGCTTTTCCATGCTCAGGAGCAACTCCCCCACTAACCCCAAAAGCTGCTTCAACATTCACCCTCTCCTGCCTCTGGGTGCTTCACCCGTGTGCACAGAGCTGTTCCTGGGCACACACAGTCCCTGCATGCTATGGGGATTGTTTGGAAGGGTGATAGGCATAAGACCCTGTCCCCATCTCATCTATTTTACAATTTACTTTTCCCAAAAATAAATTTCAAATATTCTGTTGCCATCTCAGACATACCAGCATACAGCCTAAAAATAGGGACAGTAGTCACCAGAGCTACAGTGATGGATCCAACAAACGTATCTGCCCTCAAACTCAAGTTCTCGGCTTGGGAATCTCTCTCTGTGAAACACGGAATTTCGGAGGAAAGCAAAGCCCAGGGATTGAACGGAACCTTAAATTTATCCTCCTAAGGACAGAATAGTTTTACAATCATGTTTTAATTTTTTATTTGTATTTTATACCTTTGACATTTTGTGGACAAATGTACAGAGCAGCAAGGGGCTGACAAGCCTTGGGATCACTGGGATGATGGAGGTTCTCAGCGTTTGCTTAATTCAAACAAGGCAGAAAGTGAAACCACGCAGTCTAATGGTCAATGTCTCCATAGGATGAGAATAAGCAGAGTGGAGTCTCCACGTCTTATTTATATTTTATCAGAGGCTACTGCTGTAGAATGTGAAACACAGTAGATAGCATTCTGTTAGGAGCCATTTGAAAGAAAAGGTTCATCACTTTCAAATAAAATTACTTCCCCCAACAAAGTGTATACTTTATCTCTCCTCACATTCCTCCAAGTAGCTGAGAAATGGAGGATATTTTAAATGCCCTCACACAAACCATTTAACTAATAAACAGGACTAGCATTAATTCCCTGACCACCTCCTACCATGGGACACACACACACACACACACACACACACACACACGCTTTAATTTAAAAGGACAATGGATAATAATGTGAAAAGAAAATGCACTGAGATATTATTTACAGGATCTAGCTGTATGGGGAATACACTTCAGGAAAAAAAAAAGATATTATGATAAGCAGCACTTTGGTTTATAAGAAAGCAAAGAACAGGACCTCGAAGTCATCTGGCTGGCTTGAGATGTCTCTCAGAGTCACTCCATTAAAGCAAATTGCTCTCTAAGTAACACTGTACAACAAAGCCTTTAAGAGTAGTCAATATTCAAAATGGCCTACCCAAATTTGTTATGTCTCCCAATTCCGTGGATGTAGCAACAGAATTGTTTTGATGTAAAACCACCAAAGCAACATATGTCATGGCCCCACTACTTCCCCTACACGTTCTATACATTTGCATCTCTACAATAAAAGACATCTTATCTTCAGCTAGAAAATGGAGGTGTCCCAAAAATCAAACAAACAAAAATAAAAATAAAACAAAACAAGCTGGGCAGTAGTGGCTCACACCCTTAATCCCAGCGCTTGGGAGGCAGAGGCAGGTGGATTTCTGAGTTCGAGGTCAGCCTGGTCTAAAGAGTGAGTTCCAGGACAGCCAGGGCTACAGAGAGAAACCCTGTTTCAAAAAAACCACCCCCCCAAAAAAAACCCAAAAAAAGAAAGAAAGAAAAAGAAAGAAAAAAAAAAGAAAATGGAGGTGTCTTTGAGAATCTACACCAACATTTATTCTGATCCTTTCAAGACTAATTGTTGTCATCTCTTCATATTTCAGAGGCAAAAAAGTAATGTGTTTATCTTGGTTGGATTCTTTGGAGGTCAGATGTATACAACGTGAAAGACACAACACTTGATTTACAGTCTGCTGACTGCTCTCCTATGAGTCTGGACGGTGTTTGGAAAGTTTACATCCATGTGGCTGAGAGCCAGGTCTGGTACACAGTGCGGGGTCCAGAGAACTATGTTTCGAGCTGAATATGGTCTGTTCTGTCTTTATTTCCCTAACAGACTTGACTTTCAATGCAGCTGCACTAATTGTCTTCTCCTCAACCACCACTCCCATGTTCAATCCAAGAAATGAGTGAAAGGATTCCAGTCGAAGTTCAAACACATGTTTCTTTTTGTGTTAGGGCCTCTGAACTCATGAAGATCAGGCCAAGTTTTTATTTTTTTTAAATATCTGTTTTTTAGTGTTAGTGACAATGTACAAAATTCATCTCTTAATGTAACTTCTTGAGATGGGCTGACAATTAAGTAACTTTTTCAAAAAGAAAACACTAAACTTCTTAGTAGGTCATTCCTCATGTTGGATTTCTCAGTTCCTACACTTCTGTAAAATTGTGTGTATTTCATTGTAAGGTAATTATAGGCTGCATTCTCTGCTGGACTAAACACCTTGAGAATGCAAATTTGTCTAATTTTGCTTTTCATTCCACACAGGTATAAATGGAACAATTTGCTCATAGAAGATATTTATTAAGTGAGGATCAAGTTGATTTGAATTATACAAGGAAGTCAGTCTTAAACACAGGCAAAATGTTAATCAAAGTAGTTGGTAAAAAGAATATTCTAAGCATATTAGATCATGCTACTTAATACTGTTTTCACCATATGTATACATCCAGAGCTATGTCTGTGACATGGTGTAAAGGTTTATCTTGTCATCTCTCTTCATGAATACACCGTGAGAGTCCCTTCTGTGTCTCAGCATCTTTAGGTATCATTGCCCGTCACATGAGTCCTTCATAACTGCATGAAGGGCTAAATGGAAACGTAATACATGATTGGAAATATGCAAAATAAAATCATTATTACTTCAATAGGTAGCTCTCTGAGACAATAAAAATGGGGAAAATTGAGGCCAGTGTATTTTCCAACACAAAGTAGAATTATGGTAGATTCCTGAAATGTACAGAAAATTTGAAATTTCTGTAAGGTTCTTAGTGGTAACTATGTTTAGGTAGTTGTGTTATTCAGTCACTCCTCATATCTGGCATCAAATAGTATTTTTGTGAGTTTATAATGAAGAAACATTTGTTAGGATAATAGCTATTTCTAATTATGCCTTAAAATACTCCAGGAGCATTACAAAGACAAAATATGGAAAACTCAAACAATATAGAGTCCAGTAGGCTAGAGTCTAGGTAGAATGTCTTTTAAGTGTCAGGTATACCAAGTGCCTTGGCATTAGCAGTTTTGCTTATATGGTAGGTATATACATAGTAGGAAGACATTTTAGCTTTCCATACTATGTGTGTCTATTTAGATTTAGAGTATATGTCAACTGAAGAAAGGAATTCACTTGTGTTGAGCTTTTGCTTTTAAATTGTTTGCATTGTTTATTTATTTATTTATTTATTTATTTATTTATTTATTTATTTGAATGTGTGGTGTGTGTGCTCAGGCATGCATGTGCCCTCATGCAGGAGCATGAACATGTCAAGGCGCTTATATGAAAGTCGGAGGACTTTGGGTAGTGGGTTCTCTCCTTCTAGCATGTGGGCCGAAACTCAGGAGTTCAGGCTGGGTGGGCAGTAGACACCTCTACCCTCTGAACTATCCTTGTGTTGAGGTTTGAGAAAGTAGGTTCATCCACAGACCTATCCCATCCAGCTCAGCATTCAGACAAAGACATCTTTGAAACAATCATGAGGATCTACAGAGTGACCTCTGTACATGAGGATCCTACTCTAGTGACCATGTTGGTGGGAGCTGCTTTTTCCAAAAGCAGAGGGCTAAGAATGGCACTGGAGATATGCTAGATGCAGGGGAGGCTGGGGTCTTGGCATTGCTGTCTGCTTCATCTTCTGAAGCTTTCCATGAACCATAAAGGAGATGAACGGTAATTGGGCCTCTCTGAAGATTCTTTGCTGAAAACCAGAGCTTTTACCAGGGCCCAAGTATCTTATTCTCCTTTCTATGTACAAAGCCGAGGCTTGTTGTCCTCTGCATCCAAGCACAACACACCAAAGCTGTGGTCTGAGAGTCATGGAGGTCAGTGGTGAGCCACCCAGCCATTTGTAAGGAGAGACAGGTTTGCACAGATCAAAGTGAAACAGCAAGTATCATGGGAAGAGAGAATGAAGAACTGCCAACGGAAAGGCCCAGAGAGAGTATTTTCAAATTGATTTGTGTTTATTTCTATTTATTTATTTTTGGGATAAAGTCTTATTGGGTAGCTTTGAGTGGCTTGGAATTGGCTGCATTGAGCAGACTGGCCTCTACATTACAGAGATCTGCATGCCTTTGGTTTCCTAAGTGCTGTTATTAAAGGTAGAAACCTGCATGCTGTCTCAAAGCCAATTTCTGATGAGACTCAAGAGAACCTGCTTGATTTGTATGCTTGGGGAGACAAAAGCTTTAGTGCAAGAGTGCCTGCCATTTGGTGGGAAACAAAGAGTAAAAGAAAGATGATTCAGGTAAGGAAGAATGTTAGCAAAACAAAATGCATAACAGAAAAAAAACGAAAGCCAACATTTTAAAAGATGTCGCCATCACAGGGCCTTGATGGATCTTGCGTGTAAAGTGGCTAGAGCTTTGTGCTGGAAGACAAAGGGGGTTGCAAACAAAGGAAAAGACATGTAAGACGCCCCCCCCTCCAAGAGAGATTATTGAAACATGTGAGGCAGAAATGGTAAATAAGGAAATGAGAGAAAAAAAACTGTCCCAGTTGACCCGTGTGTGTAGATTTGATTGTATTAGTTTGCCCACATGTATGTCTGTATATAGGACCACATGCATGCAGTGACCATGGAAGCTGGAAGAGAATGCTGGATCCTCTGGTGCTTGAGTTATAGGTGGTTGTGAGCTGCCATGTGGGTGCTGGGATCTGAAGTAAGGTTCTCTGCAAGAGCAGCCGGTGCTGTTAACTGGGAACCCATCTCTCTGGCATTGATTGCTTTTCCTAGCTCCTCATTCCATTCTCCTTCCAACTTTCCTTTTTCCCTCCTTTTTCTTTCTTTCTTTTTTCTTCCTTCCTTCCTTCATTCTTTCCTTCCTTTCTTCTTCTTTTCATCTATCCATCTATCAGTCTATCTTTCTGTCCTTCCTCCTTTCTTTCTTTCCTTCTTTCCTTCTTCCTTTCATCCATTCATCCATCTTTCTGTCCTTCCTTCCTCCTTCCTTCCATCTGTCTTTCTTTGTCATTATATTGTGCTGAGGCCTCATGAAGGAGAGACAAGCAGTCCCTTACCATTGAGGTACAGCCCCATGAATAGCTTTCAGCGATGCGTCAGGAGAATTATCCCTGTGCTTCCTTCCTCCTTCTCCAGCCCTTACCTTTTCTCTGTCACAAAATCAGCACATTTCAAAGGTCTCTGTCCTCTGCTCACACTTAAATGAACTCTTATGCTACATCTAATGACCTAACTATAATTTGTGAGCAATTCGAGATATGATATTTAAAGAGAAATTATGTCTGGACCTTATTTTCTATAAAAGGATTTATTGGCAATATTTGTTTCTTTTTAGCCCAGTTCCACCCATTAGTTCTTCCTGTTCTGAGGGTAATACTTCATGGATTAAGAGCCTTAGGAAGGTTAGATAATACTTTCAAGTCCCAACACTTAGAAATTAATTAATTCAAATTTATATTTTTTGGTTTTAGTACTTTTTAACTTCGCAGTTGCTTCATAGTATTTTTAGAAAAATGATGCTTATGTCGGAAATTTTTGTTTTTAATTCAGCTCTCTAATGTGGACTCATCCAATGTAAATATTATATTTGTATCTGAGAAAAGTTGTATTTGTAATATTTAGTTGCCAGGATGGATTTTAAAGTGATCTTTCTTGAGACAGGGTCCATCTGTGTAGCCCTGACTCATCTGGACCCTGCAATTCTTCTCTCACCTATAGTTCCAGCTATAATGTGTGTGTATGGGTTCCTGTGTGTGTGTGTGTGTGTGTGTGTGTGTGTGTGTGTGTACTTGAGAGCCTGTGGTATGGGAATCCAACCTAGGGCGTCAGCTATTGCTAGACAAATGGCCTATTACTGAGATCACCTGGAAGCTCATTTTTAAAGAATTTCATGATTATGATAAGATTGCCAAACTGTACAAGGAGCTTCTCCTGGATCCAGTTTACCAAACTTCATTTATTATTTATCTGTTACTCTGTTTACTGTCTTATGTATCTATTTATTCATGCACGCTTGCATATTTTTCTTGAAATATTAAAAAATACTTTGGAGACATTGTACCTCTTACCCTTAAATATTTCACCACGTCTGTCTAGGAAAAGAAAATTAAAGACTAAACCTTTACAGTCTTGAAAGTATTAAACACATCATTGAAAACTAGAAAATTTGGCATGGATAAAGTACTAACTATTCTGACACCCATATGCAACTTTCATTCACAGTGCTATTACATTTTTAACATACACCCTCCTTGCTTTATTTAATAGAGAACGCCATTAAGGACTGTGCCCTGCACCTAGTTGTTCTTCTGTTGTCTTCTTGACATACCTAGGAAAAGGTTCATCAGCTGAGAAACTGCCTCCACCTGCCCCCCATTGTATATATGTATATTTTTTGCACATAATATATATTGATTACGGATTCCTCTCACTCTGCTTTTCCCAGTTCCTCTCACCTCCTGTCCCATCCAGATCTACCCCCTTTCTGTCTCTCATTAAAGAGACAACAGGCTTCTAAGGTATAATAAAATATTATAAGATAAAACAAAATACACTGATATTGGATAAAATACGAGAGAGAGAGAGAGAGAGAGAGAGAGAGAGAGAGAGAGAGAGAGAGAGAGAGAGAGAACTTAGGAATCCCATAAACATACTAACCTGGAAAGCTGTAATATAGACACATAGGACCTGGTGCAGCAGGGTGCAGGACCCATGCGTGCTGCCTCAGCCTTCCGGAGTTCCTATGAGCTTTGATCATGTTGATTTAGAAGGCCTGTTTTTCGTGGTGTTCTCTACCCCTTCTGGCTCTTACACTCTCCCTCCTCTTCTGCATGGTCCCTTGAGCCCTGAGGGCAGGGATGTGATGGAGGCATTCTGTTTACATAAGAGTGTTCTAAGGTCTTTGACTCTGCATAATGTCCAGCTATGGGTCTCTGTGTTTGTTCCCATCTGCTGCAGGAGGAAGCTTCTCTGAGGGTGGCTGACCCTGCCTTCCTTTCTTCCTTTCTTCCTTTCTTCCTTCTCTCTCTCTCTCTCTCTCTCTCTCTCTCTCTCTCTCTCTCTCTTCCTTCTCTCTCTTCTTCCTTCCCTTCCTTCCTTCCTTCCTTCCTTCCTTCCTTCCTTCCTTCCTTCCTTCCTTCTTTCTTTTCTTCCTTCCTTCCTTCCTTCCTTCCTTCCTTCCTTCCTTCCTTCCTTCTTTCTTTCCTTCTTTCTTTCTTTCTTTCTTTCTTTCCAGATAAGTAGATTTGATTTTACCCCAAATCCCTTTGCTCTGCTGTTTCAGGTTTTTGATCACCTAAGCAGTGTCTGGAATGGGTTCCATAGTGTGGAGTGGATTCTAATTCAAATCCGCTTACTTAGAGATTATGTTTTTCCTTTTAAGACAAACTACCCTAAGCTTTTGACAGTCCAAGACAGCTTTCTGTGTTCACAAATAAGCTGTCACTAGAGCACAAATCATATTCCACCATTCTTTCCATATTTCTCATATTTTTGCCTTTGGGCAGTGGTGACATTTTTTTAAATAAAGTTTTATTGACAAGCCATTCTGTCCATTCAGTTACATATGGTCTCCCTATAGCAACAGTGGAACAAATATTTGGAACAGGGACATTACTATTTACAAAGTGGAAATATTTGATCTGATTTTGTTCATACATACATACATATATAAATATATTATAATTATATGCTATATAAAATTATTACATATATTATATATTATGCGTATACATATATAACCTTTGTATAACATACATGTGAGTATCTACACATATTCACATGTGTGTGCACATTCATATGGAGGATCAAAGTTGATATGTGTTTTTCTCACATCCCTTTATACTTTAAGTATTGGGGTAGATTTTTCTCAATTGAGAAACTGCCAATCAGCTAGTCTAGTTAGCCATCTTGTCCTGTGCTTGCCTCGGGGATGCTCCCGTCTACCTCATGAGTGTTGATGTTATATGCAGTCACCATGCCTGCCTGGCGTTCTTGTGGGTTCTGGTGATCCACCCTCTGGCACTTACTCTTTCCAGCAAGCACTTCACCCACTGAGCCGTCGCCCCTAAAGGACTCTTGACCCTTTGGATTGTTGTGTGGCATCTGCAAATGCGTTAGTCCACAGTCTCCTTCAGCTTCCCTTTCCTGCTCACTCTTATGTGGTGCCTTCACAACAATTGGCCCATCTTTTTGAGGAGGTAAAGTTCGAAATCCCAGAAAGGCTTTTCAAAATCTGAAGTATGCTTTGAGTCCACAGATGAGTTTCAAACAGGAAGTTTGACCATTGGAGTACATTTTCTGTGTCCTGAACTAGGATGTTCACTTCGTCAAGATTAATCTTGATGTTAACAGAATACCATGCATATCTGTCTGACAGAAGAAGTTTCTAGAGTGATGAAGATGTTCCATCTCTGGATTGCCCAATATTCAAGCCTCTAGCCACATGTAAAACTAAAATTTTATTAATTTGAATGAATCTGAATTTTAAATAGTCACACTTGACTAATGGCCACCATGTAAAGATAATGTAATGGAAGAGAGAGTGTCGAGTGTTTATTTTATATTTCCGGGATTGTTTTCCTGACATGCCAAGTGATGCAGTCCTATAATCCTAGCTATTTAGAAAGTTGAGACAGGATCACAAGTTCAAAGCCAGCATTTGTCTATAGTAAGAGTAAGGACAGTGACATAATGATGTATTTCTTGATATATACAAATAACAACCAAAGAAGAAGAGAAAAGGAGAAATAAAGTGCTTAGAAGGTTGGAACGGAACCTCAGTGTACAGTACTGGCCTTGCCAGCTCATGGGAGTCCCGAGTTCAGTTCCTAGTCCTGGGGCAGAGGGCAGGTAGAGTGGAGTTTATTTTTCTGACTGTCAGAGACTTAGGTATTCCTTATACCTGGAGTCTCCTCTTTCTCCAGGTATAGATTTATTTCCTAATACAACGTATTTTTCTGTCTTTCAGACTGAACTAAGGAAATTTCAGTCTGTCCCTGTTTTCTTTGTTTGTTCGCTTTTTGTTTTCCGTTCTCTTTCTGTCTCTGTGTCTCGTTCTGAGATAGAGCCTTTCTCAGCTCTGGAAATCCTTATCAGAGGGAGCCTGTGGGGCTCTGACTTCCTTCTTTCTCTACTTGCCTTCCCCACTCCCCAGATCACGCAGAGGTGGGCAGTCCCTCCCAGGTCTCACTCATGGTAGGCAAGAACTTTCAGACTGAGCTCCAGAGCCAAGGGGTCCCCTCTCCTGTGACACTGACCGCCTGGGCGCACCTCGCCTCCTGCTCAGCTGACCCACAAGAGTGCTCTTTTCCATGATCAAACTCACAATGTTTCAAGGTCAGAAACTCTGTCCAACATTTCTTTTGCATTCCTCTTGGCGATATACCATATGCTGGGCACCTGGTCGGTATTTGATAAATATTTATTGCATGGATAACTAAAGTAGCTTACATCAGGGAGCAGCATAAGAGGACAGATGGGAGTCACATGATAAAGATGGCGCTTCTTGCCAGAAATGAGAGTATATTCTGGTGATTTTTCCATAAGGTTCCAGAAAAGTTGCTGTGAATTAGACTATATATTTCAGGATGCCCAGGGAAGGAAAGAAGCACTTTTTTTTTTTTAAGAAATCAAAAGGTGAATTTCCACTATTTTCTATACACATCCTCTGTCTGAGTCTCCCTGGACTGCAGTGCATCCAAACAGAGTGAAATTGTGAGCTTTCTCTCATGTGTGTGGGAGCCACATGGTGGCTCCCACGGCTAGTGATTTCAGATCTGTCTCACAGTTCTGATTTGACATGTTACAACTCCTCAAAATGGTTGCTTGTGATATGTGCAGATTATGTCTGTTTAGACTGCTGGCTGAGGCAGCTACTCCTAAACTTGTAGGGTCAGGGTAAACAAATACCAAAATATTAAAGGATAAGTAAACAAAACATTAAGTAAACAGCACAAACTGTGTAACATACGGCTCATGATTTAGAATCATGCAAACAGATAAACCCTCCTGAACATCATAAATGATTCTTTATCAATTTGGAAATATATAGCTTTTAAAGACAACAATCATTGTCACTAACATTTTTGAAAATAGGCAACAATGTCAAGAATTTGTTTATACATACGGAATGTATTTTAGATGTAGCAGCTAGGAAATCTCATTACTGTAGACCTCACTTGGAGATCTCTGAGGTCCCTTCCAGCTTTAAATGCTGAATATAATTCAGAATTTATGATAATTTGAACTAAGGCTAGGCTGAAATTTACTTTTGTATGATCTATGAAGCGAGGATTTGGTAATGGTGTAAACAAGATTGCTCGAGGCTTTTAGCCAAGCTGTTCTTAAAGATTTTAACACATTGTGTGATACAAATGGGCCTAATTTCAAAAGATCCCTCCCCATTTGTTAGAGCAAGAAACACAAGTCTGTTAGTTAGAAGTGCTTTTTATTAGCAGCCTAATTTGTCATGTGTGTTCGGAAATAATACATCTGCATATTTATTACTGTCTGAGGTTTACTTGGTTTTTATTTCAGATTATCTTCTCTGATGGTAGAACATATTCGTGTGTTCCTCCTGTAATTAGAAATGACTGCTTTTTAAATGAAATTGTTCCTGATCCCTTTTTTACTTATTTCCTTGATTATATTTAAATATGTATTATTAGACATCATTATTATTTCAGCATCAAACTGTATGAAAATGTGTTTTTGCGGCAATCATGCTACCCTTTAGAGAATAATGAGGAATTCAAAGCCTCTGAAATACAATTGCAATTCTGAGGTCCATTTATAATTCTTCAAGAATGCAATGGAGCAGTGGAAACTGTGAGGCGAGGCGGAAGGCATGGCTCGGCAGAGAGCCTACGGACCAATGCTCAGTTTCCAGCACCTGTATTGTGCTTTGTAACATTAACAACTCTAGTTCTAAGGGATCTGGTAGCTTTGGTGACCTCGGGGGCTCCTGCACACATACAGTATACACAATTTACCCAGGAGTACACATATTTGCATAAAGTAAAATAGATATACTTTTAAACATAGAAAATGCAACGATGAGCTTGTTCCTGTGTGCTCTTTACTGTCTCTTTGACATCTTATCGCCACATTCTTTTTATTGCCGTTAAAACCATTCTCTGACTTTAGAAAGGCTGAGAAATGTTTTCTGGTATCTTGTAGAACTGAGCTTTGATGTTTGGCTATACGGTTTCATAATTTGATTTACTTACAAGTAGCAAAAGGTGTAGTAAAGGCATGTATATAGACTATTCATGTCTCACTTTAGAAAAACCTATATGACAAAATTTTACATTGAAAAGTCTTATGGTTTGTAACGAACACCTGAAATCATTAAGCTAAAATAATGTAAGAAAAAAATTAAGTCATTTCTACCAAAAGAAATTCAGTAAAAAAAAAATCAATGTTTTTCTATGAATATATTATTTATAATACCATACTGCTTTGTAAAGTTAGGAATACTGTAAATAACTTTACAAAGGACCTATCCTAGGTTATTCTTTGCTTTGGTCTACTGGATGTGCTCATACTGATGTACAAAGAGCAATTCCTGTGATAATGATGAAGAGGCAAAACTTACTGCCATGGCAAGTTGTACATTTAAATACACATTTTATCAAATTTGTATTTTTGTATTTTTATCAAAATTTTATCAAAATTTTCTGTTTTATTACCCATTTACTGAGTGGGCAATTGCAATTTAATTTTATTCTAGCCTAAGTTTCTTTATATTGTCTTTTAAAAGATGTTATTCTCTCTCTCTCTCTCTCTCTCTCTCTCTCTCTCTCTCTCTCACACACACACACACACATACACACACACACACACACACAGCACAGCACAAATATATGTGATTCCTGTGGTACTCACAGAGTCCAGAAGAGGGTGTTAGCTCCTCTGGGCTTGAGACGCACATGGTTGCAGGCTGCCTGCTGAGGTGCTGTGGCCGAACTCTCATCCTCTGGAAAGGCAGCACCCGTTCTCAGCTGCTAAGTCATCTCCTCAGCTCTCTCTGTTTTATCTTAATTTTTACAAGATCTAACAAGATAAGAGCTATGATTATTTTTATTTAATAGGTAGGGAAAGTGAGTCCTTAAGAGAGAAAAATTCCTGCGGAGATCTCATTAGTACGCAGCAGAGACTCCAACGGAATCAGCTATCTTTCTCTAAGCCTACATCCTGCCTTTCTAAATAAGTATTTTCATTTATTTTTCAGGTCTTCACTTACAGTAATTATTTTAATGCCTTAAAGTCTCTTCACAAATTTAATATGTATAGGTCATAAATGTTACTAAACATTGAGAGATTTTTTTTTTTAATGTCTGGAATTATTACAGTTCAAACAGTGAAGAATCTGGTCGAGCCACCCGAAATTCTGAATGATGGGGTAAACAGAATTGGATATAATTACTGACAGATAATTCTACTTACTGATCTAGATGCACACTATTTTCATTCCACCGGGTAGTACAGAGTTCCGTTTTATCTATCTTATTACTTTTTGTTTCCACTGACACATGAAAATTAGAAATTTGCATAGAATGTGGTGTTTCTGGGCACGGATACCTGGCGCTTGTCTAGTCTAAGGGAGGGGTGTCTGTTCTCTCTCCATCATTTTTTCCAGTGTTACATTCTACATTAGATTATTTTAATTCGAGGTAACACTTTGTAATCTTTATAAGGTTTAATCTGTAGTAGTGAGTTTCTTGGTGGTATTTTTTACCTGTTATTTTACTATGCTCTTACCAATGCACCATCTCTTCAAGGTTCTCAACCAAGTTTCCTTCATCTTTCTGGTCTCCCTACCCATTCCCCACCTCTTTTATGTCCCCAGTCCTGAAACTTAGTTCCTATTTTAATTCCAGGGCCATTCTGCTTAGGGCGCTGTGGTTCTGTGGTACAATTTAGAATCAGGTATGAAGATATCTCTAATATTATTCTTCTTGCTCAACATTGCTTTGGTTATCTGGAGTCTCAGAGCTTACACACACACACACACACACACACACACACACACACACACGTCTTATGAATCTTATCTCTGTGAAGAATGTCATTGGAATTGTAAATCTACAGACTGTTTTGGGTAGAACAACTATTTCCACAATATTGATACTTCCAGTCACTGAGCATGGACTGCCCTTCCACACTATAGTGCCTTTGTCATTGATATCAAGGAAGGTTCCTGATTTTTGTTTGTTTGTTTGTTAAGATGTAAGAATTTTCTGGCAAAGTCTTGGGGACTCTTATTTGAAGAATCTTGCCACCTTCACGGAAAAAGAATTTTGACTTCCTTTCCAATTTTTGTTCCTTTGTTTCCTTCTCTTATTGCTCCTGCTCCAGCGAGTACTTTAAGCCCTGTGTTGAATGAGTGGACAAAGTGGATGCACTTGTCTAATTCCTGATTGTAGCACAAATGCTTACACATTTACCATTTAGCATAATGTTGGTTGCAGGCTTATCTTTTTTTTTTTTACTATATTTACACATTTTCTTTCTATTTCTGGTTTGTCCAGCCTTTTCAATATGAAGAGATTCTGGGTTTTGTCATAAATCTTTCTGTGTCTATATTGAGATGATAATATATTTTCTGTCGTTGAATATACTTATGCAATGTGCTATATTTATTGGTGTGATAAGCTGAACAATCCATATTTCTTGGATAAAGGTGGATTGATCATAGTAAATGCTCTCTCTCTCTCTCTCTCTCTCTCTCTCTCTCTCTCCTTTTCTTTTTTGAAACAGGAAATCTCTCTATAGCTCTAGCTGTCCTGAAACTCCTTATGTAGACAAGGCTGGCTCTCACAGAGATACACCTGCTTTTGCCTCCCAACTGCTGTGATTAAAGGTGTACACCATTATGCCCAGACTAGCAAGTGCTATTTCTACCATAATCTTTCACTTGATTTTTGAGTATTTGTGTCTCTGTATTTTTAGGATAGTTAATTTATAAGTTTCTTTTTCATTATTTTTCTTTTCTTATTTGGGTACCAGGTTAATACTGCCTTTGTTAAAAAAAAAAGAATTGGGTAGCATTTCTTCATTTTCTCTTTCATGGAATAGTTTGAGAAGCATCACATCAGTTTTTCTTTAATGGCCTGATAGATTTAGTATGTTTGAACATTTCAAGGTAAAAAATTACAGCCACAGATTTTTGACAAAATAACAAAACATCATTGAAGAAAAGATGACTGCTTCAACAAATGGTTGTTGGAAAATTGGATAACCTCATGTATGGATATATTAAGAGATAGGAGAGTATGACCCCAGGCATGCTCCCTCCCTGGGCACCCTCTCTCACTGAGGCCAGACAAGGCATAAATATGTTCTGTGGGCTTTGGACCAGAACATGGTAGGTTGGCTTAATCTCTGGGAGCTCTCAGGTGTTCAGATTAGTTGACACTGCTGGTCCTAGAGTCCTACAGGGTTGCCATCCTGTCCATTCCCTCAGTCCTTCCCCTAACTCTTCCATAGGGGTTCCCAGTCTCAGTCCAATGATTGATTGTGTGCATCTGCATCTGTCTCAGTCAGCTGCTTCTCGGAAGACTGAGGGGTGATGAGGAGAATTCTGCAAGGGGGGGGGGACCAGAAGGGGAGCAATGTTTAGGATGTAAGTAAATAAAATAATTAATTAATAGGAAAGTACATTGGAAAAATAAGAGATAGGAATATATATATATATATATATATATATATATGGATAAAACACTTTAATGTATGACTTAAAAATTTTGACATTATTAGAGAAAAATTACAGGAAGCATTTCAAGATGTAAGCGTAGCCAAGAAATTTCTGGAAAAGATTCCAGTCACTCAGGAAATAATGCCAACTGATGAATGAGACCTCATGATATTAAAAAAGTGCTTCTGTGCAGCAAAGGAAACAGTTGGGTAAAAAGCCATCCTACAGAATGGGAGGAAATCTGTATTACCTACATGTCTGTCTGACCCAGTCACATGTAAATGGCCAATAAACATACTGAGATGCTTTCAAGCTCACTGGCTATGGGAGCACTGAAAATCAGAGCTACAAGGAGACCTCACATTGGTCAGAAAGGACAATGTTTAGAAAAGAGATAACAATAAATGCTGGTGATTTTGTGGTCAGAATGGAACTCTGCTAAAGCGACTCCGCATCACTCCCACCACTATAGAATTCAGTGTGTAAGTGAGACAAACAGCTCGACATGGATCTACCACACCTCTCCTGGGTGTTGGCCTGAAGGACCCCAAGTCCACAAATCACAGAGACACCTGCTCAGCAACGCTTCCTGCAGCATTAGTGGCAATGGCTAAGTTAGGAGAACAACCTAGGTTGCTGTTTTGACAACAGAACAACAGGTCATGAAAATATGGCAAAGATAAAGAATGGAATTTTTTCAACCATAAAGAAGAATGCAGTTTTGTCATTTGCAAGATAATTAAGTAAATTAAGCTAGTCTCCCAAAGGTAAGTTTTTCCTCTCATTTTTTGTTCCTTTATTTTATATAGATCCATAAACCCATGCATGGATACATGGTAGGGAAGTAGAAGGAAAACTGTCAGGGGGTGAAGAAGGTGAATGAGATTGGGAGGCAGGATTGGAGTACTGGGGAAACATTCTCAGTGTCCAATATGAAAATGTTCTTATGTATTCCATAAGAAACATAATGAATATACAATGAAAAATTTAAATTATAAATTTAGAAAAGGTCTGCCTTCAGTTTTCAAAAATGATTAATATTTTGGAGGCAGGGCCTTGCTGTGTAGTCCCAGATGTTTTCTCTGTACCCTAACTTAGACTCAGACCCAAGGCAACCTTCCTGCCTCAGTCTTCTAAATCTTGAGATTCTAGATGTGTAACATTATGCCTGGCTCCCAAATACCTTCTTGGGTTTTACTCAGTTCATTTGAGAGCTTTCACTTCATGCCAATTATTCAGAAAGGGATAGAATTCCCTCAGTGCTTCTTAATATAAACAACGTTCAGTGATGCAGAAAACAATCTCTTGAAATATTGGCTACTACAGATTTCCACTTTCAAGGCTCCTGCTAAGTCATTCTCTGTTTTATTTCTTTCTCCTGAGCTTTAAAATGAGTATGTATTGTTCTAGATTTGGGAAGTTTACCTGTATGCAGACAGACAGCAAAGTGAACTCCTCTTGTCCTTTTGCAAAACTGGGCATTGCTCTCTCGAACAGTTTTTTTCCATTTTTTTTTTTTATTTGAGAGAGGGTATTCCTTCCTAGGTTGTCCTTAAATTCACATGGCAGGCTTCACTAGCTTTGAACTTTGACCTTGTTGTCTTAGACTCCATAGTAGTTGTGATTACAGATTTATTCCACAAGGAAAGACCCAGCTCTTGTTTGTTTGACACAAGACTCACCCTGAAGCTCAAGCTACCAGTGTCCAACTCTTTCCAAGTCTGGCCTCCAGTTTGTGGCAAATATCCCTGTCTCAGTCTCTAAAGTTCTGGCATCACTGAAGAGTCACCACACCTGGTTGTGCAAACATTTGTAATCTACCATCTTAACCCTAAGAGAATTTTGGCTGAGGGGCTTCCAGTAAGTGAACTTCCTAGAAATTTGGAAAAGTAAAACCAAACAAGAACAAACCAAGACACTGCTGAGCCTGTGAGATGGCTCAGTAGAAGAGGTGCTTCTTCTGCAAATCTGGATATCTGTGATTGATCCCTGGAATGCACACAGAGAAGGAAAGAGAACTGGCTTTCCAGAGTTCTCCTCTAACCTCCACATGCAAGGCATGGCGTGCCACTAACACATATAAAATACTATAAAAGATTTAAAAAATATTCACTAAAGCTAAGTAACAATAATGCATGTTGTTGCATGAATGTTTAACTGTTTATGTCAATGTGTGTACATGTTGAGGCTAGAAATTGATTTTACATGCCTACCTTTATTTACCACCTTATGTTTTGACACAGGTTTTCCCATCAAACCTGGAGTTCATTGACAAGACTTGCTGGTTAATACACTTCAGGCATTCCCGTCTCTTCCTTCTCATTCCTAGGATTACAGACATTGTCACCACCCAGGAATTTTTATGTGCCTTCTGAGGATCAGGCCTCTTGACCTCCATTTTGCAAGTACAATCACATGGTTGACTGAACTATCTCATTGGTATCAATAATGACATTTTATCAACACACTTGTAATAACAGATACAGAGAAACTTGGTTTACTAGAAAATTTGCCCCAAACAATAAGAATACATAGTCTGAGGACCACTCCTCCCACTGATGCCCAACAAGGCATTCCTCTGCCACATTTTTGGCTGGAACCATGTGAACCCCTTGGTTGATAGTTTAGTCCCTGGGAGTCATGGGGCATCTGGGTGGCCGACATCATTGTTCTTCCCATGGAGCTATAAACCTTTTCAGCTCCTCCAGACCACCCTCCAACTCTTCCATTGGGGTGTTGGCTGCTAGCATCTGCCTCTGTATGTGTAAGGCTCTGAAAGGGCCCCTCCAGAGCAGCCATGACATGCTCCTTTTGTATACACTTCTTGTCTTCCATAATAGTGTCGGGGTTTGGTGACTGTTTATAGGATGAATCCTCAGATAGGGCAGTCTCTGGGTGGCCTTTACTTCAGTCTCTGCTCCATACTTTGTCTCCTTTATTGCTCCTGTGAATATTTTGTTCCCTTTCTCAGAGGAACCAAAGCACCCCCACTTAAATCCTCCTTCTTCCTGAGCTTCCTGTGTTCTAAGGGAAATCAAGGGGGTGGAGGAGGTGGGAGTGAGTGGAGGGGAGAGGCATATACTTGGATGCAAGGGGTGGGAGGTAGGGTTGGGCGTTGATGGGGAGGGGGGAAACCAGGAAAGGTTTTACAATTTGAAATGTAAATGAAGATTATATTCAATAAAAAAAAAGAGAGTGTAAACTTTAACTTAAAGGTGAATAAAATAGTTATTTGGGGGAAAAAAGAATACATAGTCTAGGCTGGGGATGTAGTTCAGTGGTAGAACATTTGTGTGATGGTGAATACTGATGGTCAAAAGAGGAGATTGAAGAGATCTAGAATCTCACAAACTTCTAGGCATGTGTTTGAGAGATTATCTGGATTAGGTTAATTATTTGGATTAAGAAAACCTCATTTTAACTGGGGGAATCACTGTCTTATAAGCTAACTACAGTAAAGAGTATGAGCTGAGGGCCAATATTCATAATTCTTGCCATCAACAATGAATATCACATGACCTGCTGCCACTGTGACTTCTCACCAGGATGGACTGACAATGTCTTTGAACTTTAGGCCCAGGAAAATCCTTTTTTCCTTAAGTCACTCTGGTCAATGTACTTGTTTCATTCATTTAAAACATAATTAATAACACACAACTATACGCACTAATGCATTTTGATATGAGCAAAAGTTATTAATTAAATCTTTAATCATAACTATGCAGTAAATAACTGATCCCAATTAAAGTATTTGCAGAGAAAGAAAATACCATTGGAATAGGGAAAGTTAACAATAGCCTTTAAAAGTTGGTTCTGGAGTTAAGTCTGCTGACTGGATTTACTGTAGCTTCCTGATAAAGCTGTGATTTAAACAATGATAAATAGTTTCAAAAACAAGCAGTCAATAGATCAACCCTTTAGTGTTAGGACACAGAAAGCACTTATTCATAAAAATGAAGGTAGGGAATCCGAGGGGTCAAAATATTTTGTGTTTTTCCCAACTCTAAAGTTTCCAAGGCAAAATCTATTGAGCAGATCATTATCTATAAATGCACTGAATCATAGTAATATGTCCCCACTCCAATCAGGTTCTTTATGGCATCAAATGAGGCCAAAATTGTAATGGCAAAACTAAACAGCACTTGTCATTTTGAGCTTGTGAGACACTGGGTCATTGAACGAGTGTCAGGACAGATATACGGTATCTTCTCACATGGGAAAATCCCTTTCTGGGAGCCCATTCCCTGACACCACAGAACAAATACTAGTTTGGAACTCAGAGTCAGAGATCTCAGGATTTCTTTGATTTCATCTTCATAAAAATCACAGAAACCAAATAGAGTCTGCTAGTGAATGCGCCTGCAAGCTTAATAGTGACTAGTGTCACACCTCAGGTGTGAGTCCTGTAGAGCTTTATTTTATATCCTATATCATTTCTTTTATAAAATAGTGACATTTCTGTGAAGTTGTAGAAGTTGTTTTCTTTTTAATAATCAAAATTCTACTCAATATGCCATATAGTGATTTTAATGATGTCTGTAAACTTTTCAGGAGCCAGAGAAATTTAGAGGAGAAAAAAAACAAAACAAAACAAAACAAAAGACAATAACAAAATAATTTGTTGAAAATAGTGGGACAGGTCTTATTTCTCTACATTTTGTCATTATTTTTGTTGTTTTGTACCATGACCTCAGCTAGTTCTAAGCCTGAGGTAGGGAAGGGGAGGGGGCAGTGCAGGGTGGGTATTTTTTTTCCAATTTGCTTTTATTCCATTTTAATTACATGCAAATAATAAGTCAGTTCTAGGGTTGAGGAACAAGCAAGACAGTAAAGACAAACAGTCAAGGTAAAAGCTAGGTAGTAAACAAAGCCCCGTGATCACTGTTTCCAAGGGCTCATCAGGATGACCAATATATCTGAGCCTACTTCCCTGTCCTAGCCCAAAGTCATCTTCTTGCCTGGAGCCTACTTCTTTGTTCTAGCCTAACATCAGATTCCTGCCTGAGCTTACTTCCTGGTCCTGGCCCAAGGTCAAATTCCTGCCAAGTGGCCCAGAAAAAGCATTACACATCTTTCCCTTTTTTATTTCATAAAAAGGGTTGATTTCATAAAATCTGCCTTATGTTGTTCTGACAAGAATGCCTTTTTTTTTTTTTAAAAAAGATGTATTTATTTTATGTATGTGAATGCACTGTCTTTATGCACACCAGTAGAAGGCATCGGATCCCATCACAGATGGTTGTGAGCTGCCATGTGGTTGCTGGGAATTGAACTCAGGACCTCTCTTTTTAGCTGCTGAGCCATCTCAGCAGTTTTTTTTAATTCTATGTCATTAAAATATGACATGAAATTATTCTTTTTTTTAAGAGACTTTCATAAATATATGTGAATTTTGTTCATTGGATATTACTTCTTTGGCCAAGCCAGTAATTCAATGACCAATTGACCTAGTGTCTTTGTGGTTATGTGGTTTTCTCTTCTGTGTTATAATAAACCTCCAAGATTTAAATAAATGAGTGTGATTAATTGAAAGTTCTAAATAGCAGTAACCCCAGGGCAGAGGCTACAGAACAGAGTTGTCCCACACTTTATATCCTGGCAGAGCAGGTAGCATTTAAGAGAGAAGTGAGGAGGCACCAGACTGCAGTGACCACAGCTCAGCTCTGGGACCACATTCATTTTCATTTCATTGGTACAAAATGATGTAACTTTAGCAGAAACAGCTTTTGTTGTCCAGAATAATTGTTGAAAGCATCAGGATTCATTTCATGCTGAATATTTTTTTTCTTAAATACTTTTGCATAGCAGTACAATTTACATGTTGGATAACACTACATTAGAGTGAACTAATGTAGTTTTAACAGAAGAAGAAAAGGGGAGAAATTCAAATGACAGAGTCTCTTGATTCAAAACAAATTAAAACAAATAAATGATTTTTCAAGTGTGTTAATACAGTGACTAGTCACATCCGTCTAACTCCTCTTCCATGAGTGTTAGGTGAAATTAAAGAGAAAGCCCAATTTAGATAACCATCACCTCAATGGAATAACACACGTTGGATGTTAGGAATGTTGAAATAGTTCCTTCTAGGGCTGGAGAGATGGCTCAGCAGAGCACTTGCTGCTCTTGCAGAGGATCCCGGTTCAGTTCCCAGGTCTCACATGGTGATTTAAGACAATCCAGTGCCAGGGAAGGGGATGCTCTCTTCTGACCCCCATAGACAACAAGAACACGTGACACACAGGCATACATGTAGAAAAACACATCCGTACACATAAAATAAACAAAAGTGTCATAAAGCATTTTTTAAAGGCTGTTGCTGCTTTAGGACACTCCCCCATTTGAATTTGTGTGTCTATCACAAAGAAGAGACAGTATTTTGACGGGATTTAATGGAGGAAACCAAAGCATAGGGTCCTCTTTTGTGACTCCTATGTAGCTTTGCCTCTTGATTTGTTTTCTAAAGATTAGACTGTACCCATGCTTTATCTCATAGTTTTGTTTTAAAAGAGAAGTCTTTTAAAAAACGGTATCCACAATTACTAAAATTGCCATAAATATGTCACTCCAGAGAACTGCTTTCTTATAATAAAAAATTTCCACTTTTTTTTTTCTGTTTGTAGCACTAGGAATTTAATCCAAAGATTCAAGTGTGAAAGACACATACTACAGGTGAGCAGAAATTTCACTTTTTCAAAATTTGAAGATTTTGTAAAGGCTGTTGTAGTTATTCTTGTGTATTTATATCTTTCTGAGAGCACTGGTAAGTTGACAGTGATGTCACTGTGATTAATGTTAATGGCATGATAATGGCTGAACCCTCTCAGTTTTCATACCGAAATCATGAAACTAAAAACTAAAAACTTAAATCTGGGCTCTTCTCTCTATCTAGTAGAAATCACAGCAACACTTAGAAAATAAAATTTATCAGAATTCAATTCTCTAAAAATTTTAGTAAAATCTACATTGGTCACAAAATGAAGACTTAATTCAAACAAATATGAAAGCTTAATGGACTCGCAGGTAAACTACTTGCAAATTGGATAACAATGTTGGAAGAAAAAAATGCAGAGGCTTTTTATTTTTATTTATTTTTTTTTTTTGAGCCATGGTTTTTCTGTAGCCGTGGATGTCCCAGAACTCACTCTGTAGACCAGGCTGGCCTTGAACTCAGAAATCCACCTGTCTCTGCATCCCAAGTGCTGGGACTTGGGATGCAGTCCCAAGGGATTGTGGTCCTGGTTGCATTTGAATGGCTCAAGATTTCAACAATGCCTGGATCAAGAATGTGAAGACACCAACTCACTCTCCAGTGTCATTTGAACATGATCTATGCTCAAAGACAACAGGCTAACTAGTATTCAGAGTATTATTTCCAAAACAGGTTTCAATCTGGGAAGGTGAGTCTGGGAAATCATGGTACCTAGGTCAATCTGAGCAAAATGCCCACCTTTTCCTCCCAGATAAGTCGAGATTCAAAAAAAGTTTAAAAAAATAAAACAACATCTGTAGATGTTAAATATGCAATTTGTCCTTTGAATAATTTTTTATATAATGAAATACAAATAATGGAAGAAGCTTATTGCCTACACTTAGATCCAGAATTATGAGCATTACATATATAGCCTAATACCATTCCTAGTATAGTTTTGAATTTTAGCTCATTACTGACATTTATCAGACCCCTTGAAATACTGATTCATGAAGCAAAGGTGAAGCTCACTTTAGAGTACCTGTCTATGCTATGCAAGATCACAATTTAACCCCAGTGTGTATTTGTACACACACACACACACACACACACACACACACACACTGAAATTTACTTGTTGTAAAATCAAATACTTACATTCTAAGCCCACATGTTCTGGGCAGGAAATTTTTTTTTTCATTCAGTATTGAGTGATCTATTTTCCCTGAATGTCTCCCTCAAATCTTTTCTCCTTGATTCCCTATGCAGTTTTGTCTTCTGAACTTATCAAAGTAGGTTTTAGGCTTACTGTTTTTCTCTCTGTCCACACCCTTGTAACTATCCCAATTCTTGGGCTGTTATTTCTTAAGTGAACCATTAAACTTTCATCTTGCTCCCATTACCAAGATGATATTTCATTTGGTTGGCTGAATTATTAGTATTTTTGTATATATGTTAATTTTTATTAGATATTTTCTATATTTACATTTCAAATGTTATTCCCTTTCCTGGTTTCCATTCCAAAAACCTCCTATCCCATTCCCTATCCCCCTGCTCACCAACCCACCCACCCATTCACGCTTCCCTGTCCTAACATTCCTCTTACACTGGGGCATCTAGCCTTCACAGGACCAAGGGTCTCTCCTGCCATTGATGTCCAACAAGGACATCCTCTGCTACATATGTGGCTGGAGCCATGGGTCCCTCCATGTGTACTCTTTGTTTGGTAGTTTAGTCCCTGGGAGTTCTGGAGGTACTAGTTGGTTCACATTGTTGTTCCTCCTATGGGGCTGTTCACCCCTTCAGCTTCTTGGGCCCTTTCTCTAGCTCCTCAATTGGGTACCCTGTACTCATTTCAATGGTTGGATTCGAGCATCTGCCTCTGTATTTGTCCGGCACTGGCAGAGCATCTCAGGAGACACCTATATCAGGCTCCTGCCAGGAAGCACTTGCTGGCATACACAATAGTGTCTGGGTTTGGTAACAGTATATGGGATGGATTCCCAGGTAGACCAGTCTCTGTTCCACACTTTGCCTTTATATCTCCTCCCATGGTTATTTTGTTCCCCCTTCTAAGAACTGAAGTATCCACAATTTGTTCTTGAGCTTCAATTGGTCTGTAAGGTCTATTTGTGTTAGGTCTATCTTGTACTTTATAGTTTACAAAATGGTAATAGTTGTGCTCAAATTTTGAAAGAAAGTTGTTTATTTTATTTAATTAAACAGAAAGGCTCATATGTCACAGGATTTTCCCTGTCCGATTACTTTAGTACAGAGGAGGCCTGTCACTGGACAGAGAAAAAGGAGGCAGAACTAAGAGTTGCAGAGACAGAGAGTGTCTTAGAGCAGGGGGGAAGCCAAGATGGAGGCAGGCAGACAGGAAGAAGACCCTGATCTCCAGTGGTTTTAACAGCTACAAGTAGCTATGATTTCACAAGGTTAGAAATATTGGGATAAAGCTTTTATCATTATTAATTGGCTCTAAAATTACTATATCGTCATCTTATAAATTGTGTTTTTATTGATATATAAATCTGACTGGCTAATTAGGTTTTAAGAATCTTGATTCTACTGTGGTACTGGGTATTCTGCTATGTAACCACCAATTTTGTGGGTTCTCTGACTACATGCAATAATGGCTAAGGAAGTACTAGCTACTCCTGGGACAAGCAAGCCAGATGGTGTGGAGTTAAGTTGGAGAGAGCTGTTGATGGTGCCAGGAGCACGGGAGAGTGGTCTGGCCCCTCAGAGTGTTGGAGGGTTCATTTTTTTTAATATTTCCCCCAACAGGTCTTCCTAGCTTCTGGGCTAATATCCACTTATTAGTGAGTGCACACCATATGTGTTCTTTTGTCGATCACCATCCCTGACCTCAAGCTATACTACAGAGCAGTCATGATAAAAACTGCATGGTATTGGTACAGTGAGAGGTAGGTAGATCAGTGGAGTAGAATTGAAGACCCAGAAATGAACCCATATGCTTATCGTCACTTGATCTTTGACAAAGGAGCTCAAGCCATGCAGTGAGAAAAGGACAGCATTTTCAACAAATGGTGCTGGTTCAGCTGGTGGTTAGCATATAGAAGAATGCAAATTGATCCATTCTTATCTTCTTTTACAAAGCTCAAGTCCAAGTGGATCAAGGACCTCCACATAAAACCAGATACACTGAAAGTAATAGAAAAGAATGTGGGGAAGAACCTCGAGCAAATGGGCACAGGGGAAATTTCCTGAGCAGAACACCGATAGCTTATGCTCTAAGATCAAGAATTGACAAATGAGAACCTCATAAAATTGCAAAGCTTCTGTAAGGCAAAGGACACTGTCAATAGGACAGAATGGCAACCAACAGATTGGGAATTATGAGTATTTAAAGTTGGGACACATCCCAATTCTTTCCTTTATTAGCCTATTTGGTGCAGCTTGCTAGATGTATTCTTGTTGCTGAGAGTCTCAGCATGAGTACTTTGGTCACTCTGGTTTTGTGTCCCTCTGTGAGTTCACTTCCTCTTGGTGTGGCACTATTGGAGTCTTTAGTACACCCTAGTCATGACCTCTTGAAATGGAACTGGCCTTGTGCAGAGGAACTCTTTCAGGGAAGGGGAGAAGGGTGTACTTCTATGAGCAGTTGTTGTCTACCGGCCATTTTCCATGTCTTCACACTTCACAGTACCTGTCTGGCACAGCTCTTGTCATTATTTTATAAAACAAAAAACAAAAACACTAGAAGGTAGAGTTAAGTACACTGTCCAAGTTAATACCTGTGGATAAAAAGTAAAATTTCCATTCTACCAGTTGACCCTAGGACCAAAGTCTTTATATTGTACTCAAGTTCTAGATCTGCCATAAGAGTCAGGAGATAATTTAAAATAAATCTTAATAAACACACACACAAAGGAAAATTTTTGAGTCTGTGGCCCCAGTTTTTCCATGTCTATTCTGTTCAAGAAGATAAGTGTCTCCCAAGAACTCCCTGTGTTTTTCATTGTGTAATATGTTAAGTAAAAGAACGGACAAGAGGGCCTGGAGAGAAGGCTCAGAAGGCGAATGCTCTCATTGATCTCACAGAAGACCTGGGTTTGTTTTTCAGCATCTACAGGAAGGCTTACAATCAGCAACTCTAGTTCCATGGGATCTAATTCGCTCTTCTGATCTCTGTGGGCAACAGACAGGCTGCTCATACCCACATATGTATAAAGTAAAACATATCTAAAATAAATAAATAGATAAATAAATAAATAACCAGCAGGAACCAATTCACTCAATCAATCTTTGTGTGTAGATTTGGGGTAAATTCTAGATCCCACTAATTCAGCTTGCTCTTCCTGTGTTTGGCATTCATCAAAGTGGGCAGCTGTTACATCAGTTCTAATGACGAGCTGTTCATTCAGTTCTATGGCTAAAGGAGAAATTGCCTGATACACTTTACACTTTAGGTTGCTTTGCCACCAGTTCGTGTGGTTGGGATGATGTAAGGATTTACTGACGTAGATGAAGATACTTCTTGCAAGTCCTTCCTAGCATGAGTGAGAGGTTGACTATGGAAGGAAGAGGACAGCTGCTATTGCTTTTACTTCTTCATCTGGGAAGAAGATGTAGGCAGTTGACATATTGACCTGAAGGACAGGGATGGAAGATGTAGGTAGTTGACATATTGACCTGAAGGACAGGGATGGAAGATGTAGGCAGTTGACATATTGACCTGAAGGACAGGGATGGAAGATGTAGGCAGTTGACACACCCGCCTAGTGGGCAGGAAAACTTAATATCAGTATTTCAGTCATGTATAAACAACATCGTTGCATCCATGACTCACAACTTTGCAATCACAATAATTTTTTTCTTTACGCATGACTAGAGATTTCCTGACTTTGATATACATTAATGATACCCAAATTAAGTCACATGTTTTGAGTTTCTCCAAATATTGGTGAGGGCAAGTATATTTTTGAAGGGAAGAACTTAAGTTCATACTTTATAAGAGCCAATGAATCTATTCCATATATGATCTACAAACATCCATATTTGTTGACGTTTTTACAGTATTGTATATGTACCCTATTTTAAGATTTATAATCAATCAATTGATTGACTGATTTTATGTAGCTCCTCAATATGTAGCCCTGGGTAGCTAAGAACAGGGCTCAACACTTTCTGCCTCCTGAGTGCTGTGACTGAAGTGTGCACCACTCCACTTTTAATTCTGTGAAAACATGTGTGTCTTTGTGTGGGTTTGTTCATGTGGGCACAGTGCTGGAGGTCAGAAGAGAATGTCAGATCCCCTGGAGATGGAGCTGCACACAGGCGTGAGCTGTCCTACAAGGTCTCTAGGACTCAAACCAGGGTCCTCTGTAAAAGCAGTTAAATGCTCTCACCCACCAAGCCATCATCCCGGACCTGATGATGAGTGTTTTATTGACATGTAATGGGGTGCACTATCGCACTGAACTGTATGACTATAGGTCTTTCTCTTCAAGTAGACATATTGGAGAAGGAGATGGAGTATGAGGATGGAAAATGGTTAATCATAAACCCTGAAATACAAAATAAGAACAGAATTTGCATGTCGGTTAACACAGCCTGATTTCTTGTGGTATATTCATCTTAAGAAAAATACATAAGTGAAAATGTGGCTGATTAAAGTAAATTAAGTTTATTTCAGTCTCAAAATATGGTTGTATTGAGTAAAATTATATTTAAGAACCATCCACGCATATTTTCTGTATCTGATTCTTTCTTATTGAGCAAATTGGTTTTATGATTAATATTTGATGAAATATACAATAAAATATAGCCAACAAAATACAATAGATTGTTAGATAACTATAAAATTATATATATTTATATAATTTCTCCATATAAATTTTACACACACACACACACACACACACACATACACACACACATTTCATTAGAAGTAGCAGCAGTTTGTGAGCACTTTAAACACAGAGATATGAGAAGTCTAGGACAGGATTTCTGTATTTAGACAAGTGTTTGTTTTATGTGTGTGTGTGTTTTTTTTATGATGGGAATAAGAGGAAAGTACTCAATAGACTGGGACCTGTAATATGAAATTTACCAGCAGTGTAAATAACTATTCCCAGAACAACTTTAGAACTAGAATTTAATGTCATATAATAAGCACTTCTCCTTGACGTTTGTAGGCATCCTATCATCTCCCCATATGTTGAACTTTCTTTCAGTCAAATGTTTTAGGAAGGATAATGCTATATTTTGTTATTTATATGTCAGATAGTGATGGATACATTTAAGTGATGTTATAGAGTAGGCATATGATCACCATCATTACCACATGTCAGTGTTCAGTTGAAACAAAATCAAGTATATTATTTATCATCTAGGTGAGTCCATTCTCTTTCAGAAACCTTGTGACATTTCATTTGATCGTATTTTATTTTACTCTTGTAAATTATTGTAAGATGTAGCATTTCCTAGCTTGATTTGCTTCTTTGCCTGAGTGTGTGTTGTGTACATATGGTACATGAAGGCGTATGTGCCTGTAGGTGCTTAGGACAATGGTTCTTCTCCTCCATCACTTTCTCCTGCAGTCCCTTGAGGCTGCAGCATCATGGGAAGATGGCTTAGTGGGTGAGAGCATTTAACTGCTTTTACAGACCAGGAGCTTGTTTTATAAGTTGTGTGAGCTGGCACATAAGGCCTTAGCATCTGCTTGCCTGTCTCCAGTGTTGGGTTTAGGGTTTCAGCAGCCACACCTGGACCTTTTTATTTTTATGTGAATGGTGGGGATCAAACTTAGGCACATTTGCAGTCTTTTTCTCTGCTAAGTCCTTTTATAAAATGAACTATGAGGTAAGGATAAATATATAATATTTTATATCATATTGCCTTCTTGAAACATAGATTTAATTCTGGTTGATAGAACTGGTACTTGAAATATTTAAGATATATACCTTGATGGTTAATATGTGAAATTGTTTGTCTTATAGGTTATAATTTGTGAGTTGTCTTCAGTTTTGTCTCAGTATAACAATAGCTGCCCTGGCCACTGATCTTTGAGACCTTGCACTATAAACCATGACCCTGTCTTGCTCACTCTCATTAACATCTGTACTAGTCACTTAATGAATTCTTTTGTTTGGAGTGTTGAGGATTGTTGACCCAGGAAGGACCTTGTGCCTAGGAAGTGCACATTACCACTATCATGAACTCTAGTCTCAAACACCTGATTATAAAGAAATGTTGTAGATTTAGGGATACCAAATATAAGAATTTTCAGATTGGGGAATTCCTGAGAGATAAGTCTTGACTGGCAGTTTCTTACTGATTTTCATTTTTGCATTTGAGAAAAGTAGTGATTAATATGCAAACTATTTCTTGGCTTTATTTTAGAATTATTTCCAGAATCCCTGTTTTGGTCTTAAATTACATACTCCACATTAATAAGTTCTTAATGCCGAGGTATGAAATATTAAAGTCAAAATCTCTCTGACTGAACCATAAGAGAGGGCTCGTTCTGATATCCAGCTATTCATAAACTATACAAGCACAAACATACAGACTCGCACATAAATACACACTCATGCACACACATTATTGCACATGCACACACATACATTAACATACACACACACAAAACCACATATAGACACATACCCATAAACACATACTGCCACAACACACACACACTATCATATATACACACATACACACAGAAACACACACTACAACATATACTAACATAGACACTCAGATGTACACATTAGCACATATACACATATACACACTCATACACCTACATTCAACCTCATATACATACTCTTATGAACATGTACTTATTTACATTGCACATACACACATACCATCAAACACACTCACATACATGCTACTTAGAAAATACAAGCAGGGATTTGTGTGTGTGTGTGTGTGTGTGTGTGTGTGTGTGTGTTTCATATTTTTGGTCTCAAATAATCGTGATACTGTTGATTTATTGTGATGCTGGCTGTCAGACATGATCGTGTTGTAGATGATTTTAAGCCTCCATAAATGAGTTATATTAGGATCAATCATGGAGGTAGAAGTTAAGTTGTTTTTTAATTCCTTTAGGGATTTTAAGTCTTACTAGAGAGGGGGAAAAAGTGATATATGGAAAGAAAAAACAATCTAGGGTATGGGCTCTTAAACACAACTGCTTCTAAGGAATCCCCCCGGAAATAGCAACCCCCAACTCCCAAGAGAAGGCTACTCACCCCTGAGTGACATCTGTCAAATTGTGGAAGATTGGAGGAGACTGAACTCTTGTGAATCACAGACTTCCATATATCCCATTAGCTCAAATTCAGACTATGGTAATATGTATGTTTTAAGTTATTTCTGTCAATAAGCACCTGGACAATCTTCTAGTCTATCATAACTGTCACCTAGCAAGCGCTGAAGGCTGAGTTAGACACCGGCGTCTGTGTGGGATCCGGTCCAAAGTCAAGTTTTGAAATAAGACAGTGAGAACTGAGTCAGAGAGGCTCTTGATTTTCGGAGAAGGAACCCTTGTGAGTTGTTGGCTGTGTCAAGCGCGGTGTCAAGCGTGATGTAGCACCAGGAAGAAGGTTATTGAATTTTTACTTCTAAAGTAGCAGGAGCTACAAGAAAATGCAGAGACACCCTTCAGCGCTTGCCTGTCGGGGGCTTTGCAGTGATGTGTATCTGGATTTCCCCAAGTTCACCTGGAGCCTGAGTAAATTCTCCTCTGCTTAAGTTCGCTTGAAAGTGTCCACGCAGTCAAATTAAACTTGTTTAAAACAAAGAACACTCAAGACCAAAGCATGCACAGAATAAATGGGTTAGCAACATTCCAAATTTGCCTTTGAAGATCGGAATCTGATCACTTAGAAATTAAGTGTTGTTTTTTTCTGGGGGTTGGGAGGAGTAGGAGAGGAGAGAAAGCTGGAGAAAGCTGATTTGGGATTTGTTTTTTAAGTTAATTTCTTATGTCATTCTTTCCTTTGAAGGAGGGTTGTGTATTTTCAGTATGTCTTTTCTAAAAACCCATGTAACCTTTGCTCACACTGAAAGGCATGGCACTTCTCAAATTAAATTTTCCATACAGACACTAAAATATGAGCTTTTCATAATTTTTATGTATCATAAATTATCATTCTTTGTTAAATATATAAATAAATAACTTAAACAAGTGTCAGCTGTGTAATAAACCGTATATACCTACCAAAACAAGGTACCTTCTCCAAAATTGATCATATAATTGGTCACAAGACAGACCTCAACAAATACAAAAAGATCGAACGAATCCCATGCCTCCTATCAGATCACTATGGAGTAAAAATGGTCTTCAATAGCAAGAAAAAGAACAGAAATCCCACATACACATGGAAACTGAACAATACTCTACTCAATGACACCTTGGTCAAGGAAGAAATAAAGAAATAAAAGACTTTTTAGAATTCAATGAAAATGAAGGTACAACCTACCCAAATCTATGGGACACAATGAAAGCAGTGCTAAGAGGAAAACTCATAGCCCTGAGTGCCTCCAAAAAGAAACTGGAGAGAGCATACACTAGCAGCTTAATGGCACACCTGAAAGCCCTGGAACAAAAAGAAGCTAATTCACCCAGGAGGAGTAGAAGACAGGAAATCATCAAACTAAGGGTTGAAATCAATCAAGTAGAAACAAAGAGAACCATACAAAGAATCAACAAAACCAGGAGATGGTTCTTTGAGAAAAATCGACAAGATAAACCCTTAGCCAGACTAACCAATGGGTACAGAGACAGTATCCAAATTAACAAAATTAGAAATGAAAAGGGGGATATAACAACAGAAACTGAGGAAATTAAAAAAATCATCAGATCCTACTACAAAAGCTTATACTCAGCACAACTGGAGAATCTGGAGGAAAAGGACAATTTCCTAGACAGATACCAAATACCAAAATTAAATCAGGATCAATTAGATCACCTGAACAGTCCAATAGCCCATAGAGAAATAGAAGGGGTTATAGGAAGTCTTCCAACCAAAAAAAGTGTGGGACCAGATGGTTTTAGTGCAGAATTCTATTAGACCTTCAAAGAAGAACTAACACTAATACTCTTCAAACTATTCCACAAAATAGAAACAGAAGGAACACTGCCAAACTCGTTCTATGAAGCCACAATTATGCTGACACCCAAACCACACAAAGATCCAACAAAGAAAGAGAACTACAGGCCAATTTCCCTTATGAATATTGATGCAAAAATACTAAATAAAATTCTTGCCAACCGAATCCAAGAGCACATTAAAACGATCATTCACCATGATCAAGTAGGCTTTATCCCGGGGATGCAGGGATGATTCAATATATGGAAATCCATCAATGTAATCCACTACATAAACAAACTAAAAGAAAAAAACCACATGGTCATCTCATTAGATACTGAAAAAGCATTTGACAAAATTCAGCATCCTTTCATGCTAAAAGTCTTGGAAAGAGCAGGAATTCAAGGCCCATACCTAAACATAGTAAAAGCAATCTACAGCAAACCAGTAGCCAACATCAAATAAATGGAGAGAAACTTGAAGCAATCCCACTAAAATCAGGGACTAGACAAGGCTGCTCTCTCTCTCTCCATATCTTTTCAATATAGTACTACTTGAAGTTCTAGCGAGAGAAATTAGACAACATAAGGAAGTCAAAGGGATGCAAATTGGAAAGGAAGAAGTCAAAGTATCATTATTTGCAGATGATATGATAGTCTACTTAAGCGATCCAAAAAACTCCACCAGAGAACTCCTACAACTGATAAACAACTTCAGCAAAGTGGCTGGTTATAAAATCAACTCAAGCAAATCAGTAGCCTCCCTGTACTCAAAGGATAAGCAGGCTGAGAAAGAAGTTAGGGAAATAACACCCTTCACAATAGCCACAAACAATATAAAGTATCTTGGCGTGATTCAAACCAAACAAGTGAAAGATCTTTATGACAGGAACTTCAAGTCCTTGAATAAAGAAATCGAAGACCTCAGAAGATGGAAAAATATTTCTTTCTATTGGATTGGCAGGATCAATATAGTAAAAATGGTCATCTTGCCAAAAGCAATCTACAGATTCAATGCAATCCCCATCAAAATCCCAAATCAATTCTTCATAGATCTAGAAAGAGCAATTCTCAAATTCATCTGGAGTAACAAAAAACCCAGGATAGCTAAAACTATTCTCAACAATAAAAGGACTTCTGGGGGAATCAATATCCCTGACCTCAAGCAGTACTGCAGAGCAATTCTGTTAAACAAAACTGCATGGTATTGGTACAGTGACAGGCAAGTAGATCAATGGAATAGAATTGAAGACCCAGAAATGAACCCAAAGACTTATGGTCACTTGATCTTTGATAAAGGAGCTACAACCATACAGTGGAAAAAAAGATAGCCTTTTCAACAAATATTGCTGTATCAACTGGAGGTCAACATGCAGAAGAATGTGAGTTGACCCACTCTTATCTCCTTGTACTAAGATCAACTCCAAGTGCATCAAGAACCTCCACATAAAAGCAGACACACTGAAACTAATAGAAAAGAAACTGGGGAAGACCCTGGAGGACATGACCACAGGGGGAATGTTTCTGAACAGAACACCAATAGCTTATGCTCTAAGATCAAGAATTGAGAAATGGAACCTCATAAAATTACAAAGTTTCTGTAAGGCAAAGGACACTGTCAGAAGGACAAAACGGCAACCAACAAAGTGGGAAAAGATCTTCACCAACCCCACATCTGACAGAGGGCTGATATCCAATATATACAAAGAAATGGAGTATAGAGCTAAACAAAGAATTTTCACCAGAAGAAATTCAGATTGCTGAGAAGCACCTTAAGAGATGTTCAACATCATTAGTCATCAGGGAAATGCAAATCAAAACAACCCTGAGATTCCACCTCACACCAGTCAGAATGGCTAAGATTAAAAACTCAAGAGACAACAGGTGCTGGTGAGGATGTGGAGAAAGAGGACCACTCCTCCACTGTTGGTGCGATTGCAAGCTGGTACAATCACTCTGGAAATCAGTCTGTTGTTCCTCAGGGCATGACACTTCCAGAGGACCCTGTCATACCACTCCTGGGCATATACCCAGAGGATCCCTCTGCATGCAATAAAGACACATGCTTCACAATGTTCATAGCAGCCTTATTTATAATAACCAGAAGTTGGAAGGAGCCCAGATGTCCCTCAAAGGAGGAATGGATACAGAAAATGTGGTTTATTTATACAATGGAACACTACTCAGCAATTAAAAATAATGAATTCATGCAATTTGTAGGCAAATGGTTGGATCTGGAAAATATCATCCTAAGTGAGTTAATCCAATCACAAAAGAATGCACATGAAATGCAATCACTGATAAGTGGATATTAATGAGCCCAGAAGCTCTGAATACTCAAGGCACAATTAGTAAATCAAAAGATTCCCAAGAAGAAGGAAGGAGAGGACCCTGGTCCCGGAAAAGACTGATCCAGATTTTTAGGAGAGTACCAGAACAGAGAAATGGTGGTGGTGGGGGGGGGCTGATTGGGGAATGGGCAGGGTAAGAGGACTTATGGGATATATGGTGAGGGGGAACTGGGAAAGGGGAAAGCCTTTGGAATGTAAACAAAGAATATAGAAAATAAAAAAAAAAAAAACTGTGGTAGGGCAATAAGGGCAAATATAAGCAAAATAAAAATATATTTATTGATGAAGTAAAAAAATTGATTTCTTATGTCATTTTTTCCTTTTGAAGGAGGGTTGCATATTTTCAGTATGAAGGACAAGGTCATCTCTTTTCTAAAAGCCTGTGTAACCTTTGCTCACACTGAAAGGCATGGCACCTCTCAAATTAAACTTTCCATACAGATGCCAAAATATGAGCTTTTCATAATTTTTATGTATCATACATTATCATTCTTTGTTAAATATATAAATAAGTAGCTTAAACAAGTGATCAGCCATGTAATAAATCGTATATACTCAGCCAGCCTACCAAAACAAGAAGCATCAAAAACAAAAGGGCTCACTCTGGGGTTCAGGGCTCTGTTTCTCTCATCTTTTGTTGGAACTATGTCACAATGAGCAGTTGGTGTTTCTTCTGTGTCAGTTTCCTCCCTCTCCGTGAGACGATTGGACTGTGGGCACTAAATCTAGACTTGCTATTCTCATTTCAGTTTCTTATTTGCGTTTTACTCATTCGAGGTTGTTTTAGATGGTTTCTCACTGCTTAGCCTTAGCTGGCGTGGCACTCTCTCTGAGGACCAGGCTGGCCTCAGACTCAGAGAGATCTGCCTGCCCCTGCTGCCTGGACTTGTGTCATATGCATGCAATACTCATTGGATATCTCATAACTCTTTTCATTGTCTGTTGTGGAGTTTTGGAAAAATTATACCTTAGTCTTTATTAAATACAAATTTGCATATATGTGAATAAAACTATAACTGGGATCTTTTAAGCATAATATTTACTTATATCCATTTTATACTAAGGATCCTGATTTCACTCCAAGGTTTAGTGACCATCTGATAACATCTCAGCTGATAACATCAATGTGTGTGTGTGTGTGTGTGTGTGTGTGTGTGTGTGTGTGTAGATAACAGGGAATCAGTTTTCTCCTTCTGCATTTAGGTCTTAGGAATTGAACTCAGGTTGTGAGGCTTGAGATCAAGGTCCTTTACCCTGGGAGCCATCTTGAAGTCTTTGTGTGTTGACTTCCTGAATTCTTTGTTGGGTCTGGGTGTTATAGCTTTATAATTGGTGTGTTCATTCAGGAGCCCATGGTGGATATGAGGAAACAGAAATTTGTAAAGATTTCTATCCCTTTGTATTTGGGAAGGGTCAGAAGGGTTTTCCATGATTGTAAATCAAACTGAGTTTCAAACAGTGTGTGTGTGTGTGTGTGTGTGTGTGTGTGTGTGTGACTCACAATGTGGCCTCTTCTCCTTCCTCCTTCTCAGTTACTGTGGTTTACCTCCAGCTTGTTAAACTGTGGGTCCTGTCCACACAAATGTTTGTGAAACATTTGTCAATAGTAAACATTTCTGAATGCACGATGGCCAAATAAATAGTTTAAAATCAAGTGTGCACTGAACCTGAGGCATGTCTGATGTCTGGCAGCCTTTGCCAATCTTGTGTTGTGTGACTCCACTACATCTGGGCTCTAAATGCACAGCAAGATCATCAAGTGTCACACATGCCGTCAGACTACACAACACCAAGTAACTCTGCTGGAAGCACCTTGACTCGGGGAGAAGCCTATGGTTTGTCATATATTCCAATGCATTCACACTGAGTTTTCTGTTCCTACAGACACATAGTGGTGTGGTTATAGAAGAGGAAGCCTTTTCATACAGGCTTATGACCAGTCCTGAGTGTATATCACGTGAGCACAGCTTTGGACTCTGCTGTTAGACTGGCTCACTTGAAAACTCCTGCTGGAGTTTCTTTCTTGAATTTCATTTTAAAAAGTCATTAAAGTAACTTTTGCTTAGGAGGAATCCAATATTCTGAGAAACTTCTGAAATAGCTTGATTGTGCCTCTGCTGTTTTTGTTCTACCCAGTTACATCTGTCAAATCAAAATAACAACAAATTCTGAAAATATTTGCATTCTATTTCTTGGCCTGTCTAAAATTTAGGTAAAGTTTGATTATATAAAAATTATTATCCCTAGTTATTATTATTCTGTCTCACTGGTGTAGGAATAAGTTTTCAATTCTTATAAACTATATGTTATATTATATGTATATTAATGACATTTTAAAAGAAATTTTCTATGGCTTATTATCAATAAGTATTTGATATATACATTTTATATACTTATCTGCAAAAAGACATGCAAAATGTTCTCTGGTGAAAGGTGATCATATGTGAAAACAGTTGCAAAAGCCCCAGTTGGACTTATAAATGACGTGCTGAGGACAGGAAGGACAGACAGAACTGAGAACTGAGCAGCAGGAACTGATGGTCACACCATTGCTTTCCCAGATTAGCCCCCTAGAATTATAAGGCCAGTGTTGTTTAAAATCTCATATATATATATATATGTATATATATATATATATATATATATACATATATATATATATATATATATACATACATCAGCCTAGTCATTATAAATACGATACATTTCTTTGTTTTTTCATTTCTTAGTATGTTTTATGTCTTATCAGTCTGGGAAACAGGGATTATCACCTTTCACCTTGAATTAGCATGTTAAATTTCCAGAAACTAGGTGGAGTTTGTATTTTACTTCCTGGCATTTGACATTTGTGTTTGGACTAGACTGGTCCCGTCTGGACCAAATCATGGTATATGTGAATTTCAACTCCGACAGTCTTTGGATTACATCATGCTCTTTCTGTTTTAAGTTTTAAACGTTATTTTATTATTGTGTGTGTGGGCGTGCTTTGCTTAAATGAACTGTCTATACACACATGGGTGAAGTGGCCTTGGCGGTCAGAAGAGGGTGCTGGATTCCTTGGGCCTGACATTACAGACAGTTGTGAGCCACTGCATGGATGCTCTGGATTAAACCCCAGTGCTCTGATAGAGCAGCTGGGGCTCGGTGCTCTCGGCAGCTGAGGGTTTAGTTCTCTATTCTGTCTTTGTGTGTGTAAAATCAACTACCCTGTAAATTTCAGTACTCTGATCCCTGTAAAACTCCCAAACTGGGAAGATTCCTTTTTTCCCAAACACTGAACATTACTCTAAACATACTGACCATGCATCTTTACATTTTGGTCGGAAGGATTAACTCCGCTGGGTCTGCTTCATATAGTAGTTTTGAAACCATCTCCTTAATCCAAAATCAAATCTATTTACTCATACAAACATAAACTGAAGATTCCCTACAAAGCACACCCGGAGTCCTCAGTGCAGATGTGGGAAAGAAAGAGGTCATGACCTTTTGTATTAGAGCCCCTGTCCACCAATGACATGTGAGCAGGTTGCTTGAAGAATGACCCATAAATGTAATACAATGTTTGCTTCCACATTGGTTCCACAATGATGATAGCATTGTCTATTTTGACAGTAAAGGCAATTATTTGAGTAATTAATTATAATAAAATATACTAAGATTCTAAATAGTTGATAGTTAAAATATAACTATCATTGAGTGAGTAGAGATGAAAAGATAGGACGAGAAAGATGTAGTTACCTATTGATTGGGACAGGCAAGACCCCAAGACCTTGAAACTAGATTTTGAACAATGAGGTTCCTAGAAGGGGAAGGCAGTTGGGAGGTTCACTTCAAAAGACAGTGGCAGAAAGCACATGCTCCTTGAATCCTAATAAACAATTAGTCTTGCAAAGAGTTCAGTCCAGAAGCAAAAGCAGTCTGGCAATTGAGGAGCCACTTCTGATAAAAGTGGCAGACTATCAAGCCTTGGCATTCACCATCGCTGCCCCTGGTCATGGGCAATCTTTTCCCCAGTGGAAAAGCAATGTGTTAAAAGTCACTATTGTATCCACCAAAGTAAAACATAATCCTGTCATTTTCAGAGCCTCATTCTACACTTCCAGACCATTCTCTTATTCACCCAATTTCCTCACAACAGTGTTTTATATTCTTTTGAAAAATTATTTTTAAATTATGTGTATATCTGTGCATGAGCCCATGCATACTAGAAGCAGGAATTGGATAAGCTTGAACTGAACTGAAAGCCCATTGTGAGCCAGTGTGCATGCTGGGAGTACCAAACCCAGGTTGTTTGCAAGATTATTATATACTCTTAACCACTGGCCCATGTCTGCAGACCACATTTGCTCTTTACACTTAAATGACTAACAGATGTTTTCTATTATACTCAGAAGCTCTGCCTCACGGAGCAGTAAGGATGGAAACCTTGATTACTGTAGTTGATTGATTTTTGTCATGCTTTGCTGGGATGACAAGGTGTGAGACCAGGGTCCTGGATACATCGTGCACATGATATTGAGGTGCTCATACCTCTCACTACATTAATTTTGAATGGTTCAGATACTTAATGAATTTTGATCCATGTTTACAAGGATAATAAACAGCAGATAAAGGAGATATCGAGAGTATGCAGTTAGCTATTAGGAACCCAGCAGCAGTTAAGATGGGATGTCTACTTTCTTCCAAGTTCACACATTGTTTGGTGCTTTGAGAAAGTAGAAAAGTAGGTGGATGTTCTGTGAAGAAGCAGAAGATGAAGAATAATATATGTATAAAGAAAAGGAACTTCATCGGCTCAACTTCTCCATGTTCCCCTTCTAGGAACCTCATTGTTCAAAATCTAGTTTCAAGGTCTTGGGGTCTTGCCTGTCCCAATCAATAGGTAACTACATCTTTCTCGTCCTATCTTTTCATCTCTACTCACTCAATCATAGTTATATTTTAACTATCAACTATTTAGAATCTTAGTATATTTTATTATAATTAATTACTCAAATAATTGCCTTTACTGTCAAAATAGACAGTTATATGGATGCTGTCCTCAGCAATGGGGCTCCTGGTGTCAACTTTCAGAGGTCAACCTTTATTTGGAGATTTCCATGAGTCGCCCTTAGTAAACAACTCAATTGAATGCAACCCATATCCACCCCTGCAAGCCTTGCCTGGGTACAAGAAATGGGCAGTTGAGACTTCACATTCTCTAACACTAGGGTCCCTTGTTAGGATCATCTTCACAGATTCCAGAAGTTTCCACTTCACTAGGTTTCAGACTAACCCACAAAGGCCCCTCAATTCTAACCATCTCTCTCCGCACTCTCTCGATTCCTTCCATTTCCCCGGTACAGGATCCCTTCTGCTCCTCTCCTTACCCAATTTTAGTCCACCCAGAAAATCATTTTTTGTCCTTTTGGGAGATCCATGCATCCCTACCTAGATCCTTCCTCTTTACATAACCTCTATGGTTCTGTCGATTGTAGCTTGGCTATCACTTATTTAATGGATAATATTCCCTTAGAAGTGAATGCAGACCATATTTGCCTTTCTGGTTCAGAGTTACCTCACCAAGAATGATTTTATTTTTACTTTCATCTATTTGTCTACAAATTTTATGATGTCATTTTTTTTCATTTTTTTTCTAAAATCTAAGTAATGCTCCATTGTGTAAATGTATCACTTTTTTTTCTGTTCTTCTGTTGAGAGACAACTAGATGTGTTTCCAGTTTCTGGCTATTATGAATAAAGCCACAATGAACACAGTTGAGCATGTGTCCTTGTGGATAGAGCCTTCATGTCTATGTTCTAGTAACTAAAATATGGACTCTTTGGTGTGGGAAGGCAGTCTGCAGACTACTGAAAATGAACCTTTTGTACCAACACAATGACAAAATCTTTGATGTACAATCTATTCTTCATGTAAAATATGCTAGATGGTGGCAGCATAGAACGTGTGGGAATAGCCAACCAATGCCTGACTTGACTTAGGCCCCATTCCATGTTAAGGAACCCTTAGCATAAATTTCTTGGCTAACCAAGAACCAGAGACTAGGTAACCATGACCAGGAGTAAAATCAAAGACCACTGGTCTACAAAAGAAAATCCAGATGATATTTTCTAGTTCCATCCATTTGCCTGCAAAACTCAGGATGTCCTTGTTCTTAATAGCTGAATAGCATTCCATTGTGTAAATGAGCCACATTTTTTTTTATCCATTCTTCTATCATGGGACATCTGGGCAGTTTCTAACTTCTGGCTATCACAAATAAGGCCGCTATGAACATAGAGGAACACGTGCCCCTGGTGGCTGAGGAGAAGGGTGATCCTGTAGGAGGACCAGCAGTCTCAATTAAACTGGAACACTGGGATGTCTCAAATGGGCTGCATGCAAAGCAGCTGATATGAGGCCCCCAACATACATACAGTAGAGGTCTGCTGGGTCTGTGTTCATTCAGAGATGATGCACCTAACCCTCAAAGGACTGGAGGCCCCAAGGGTGTTTAGAGGTCAGGGGTTGGGGAGGAGGTATGGGATGTGGAACAGTTGGAGGATGGACAGGGGTAGAAGGGAATAAAATATGGAGTGTAAAAATTAATTAACAAAAGAAAAAACAATACAATGATTCCTATCTATAGTCTATACTCATAGACCAGTGCCTTAGCCAGTCGTCAGCAGAGATGATTCCTCTGGCAGCGAATGGAAACAGATGTAGAGACCCATAGTCAGTTGCAGAGAAGAGTTGAGAAGGTGCCATTGGGAAAAAGTATTGAATTCCACGGAACTCTGATCCAAAGGTGACACCTTATAAGAAGAGACTTTGTGTATATCCTTGGATGACAAGAATGAGAAGAACATTCTAGGCTTGTGGGGGTAGAAGTCTGCCAGAAAATATTAAGACTCTGAGTCTGGATAGTAAGGGAGATATTTAAATTTTCTTTCTAGATATTGTCAATTGTCCTAGGTTCAAAACCAGTGGGCTCTTTCCCGACCATGTCTTTGTACTCAAGCTTATCATATATAACACTTGAGTTCTGACAGTCATCTTTGTGGCTACTGAGCTTCACAACTGACTGACAGATGCTGGTACTTCACATCGTTTTTCCCTCACATTTCTTTCCTCTTTGCTCTAAGGCTCTTTTAGAATGGGCATTAGCGGGATTGATGGGGTTTTGTCTTCTTAGGTTCTACTTAGGTTCCAGGGAATGTGGAGGATCAACTTATGCTTATGTCCAGACATAAAACAATCATGTCTGATTCTCAGGGGTTGTTACTTTAAGCAGTTGTATAATTAGCATCTGCTATATCGAAAATATTTCAAGTCTGTAGCTGGCAAATTTGTGAAAGTCTCACTATGTGCATGAACATCGGGTATCTGCTGCTGCTCAAGCTCCTTGTGACCTTTTGGAGTTCTTTCTGGTTATACTTCCTGCTCTTTACCTGCAAACAGCTACTCTCACTAAAGAATAATTAGTAGTAGGGTTTGTGAATAAATAAAACCTCAATGAACATCCTAATCTTTTCTGACTTCTTTGACTCTGCATGATTGATTCCTATGTATCCCCTTTCCTCTCCTGTTATTGACTGGTAGTCCATTGCTTGGTAAACTCATGTCCATGTATCCATTCATAAATATCGTTGATAAGTATTTATATAGGCTCCTGGTTTGGGCTATTCCAAATGAAGATGTCATTGACGTCTTTCATGCACATATACTTTGATTTTTAGTTCTTTTCCAAATATTATGAGACACACATTTCCATCTCTTGCAATTGCTAACATAAGAAGCTCGTTCACATCAAGAACCAGCAGCGTTATGCAATGAACAGTAATTCTCTTTCTCTCTGTAAGAATGTCACACATCCACAACCAATTTAGAAATTTGTCAGGAAGTATTGAATTAGCCTGTCTTTGCATTGTGTTGTGTTAGAATCCTTGATTTCAAAAACAGCTGTTTGAGTTGCTGACTTGAGTTTTATAAAAGAAACACTAAATGAATTTTGGCTTGAAATTAGAACACAATTTTCAACAATTTCTGAAATGGTCCTAAACATCTGTCTGCCATTTTGTACTGAACACTTATGCCAAGTGTGCTCTCAGCAGCAGTGATTATACAGTCTAGGTATTGATTACCCCTGAAAAAAGGTTGAAGACACTCTATGCCCTGCAGTGTGTTCTGCCAAGATTCAATTCCTCCTGTAAAAATAAACAAGAACAGCCATCCCATTATTATAAAATTTTAATTTAATCATTAATAAATTTTAAAATTATATGTATACCAAAGAATTGTTTTAAAATACAGTTTCAAATAATTCAATATCAGCAAGTGTTTGATTTACATATCTATTTCATATATCTATACACTCAGGGTTACTTGAGAATTTCACAGGCAAAGGGTGTTGTGAAAACTTTCTCAGATTTAAGAAACTTTATGCTGTTTACTCTCTGTTCTCATGGTTGTCTGTGGAGGGAGAGAAAATTCGTTCTTCCTATTATAGAAATTAAACCTTGGTCAGGTTTGGAAATAGTGGTGCCCAACATTAGTGCTGGTTAGAGACCATCTTTCAGACATCAGAATTCTCATCTCCTAATAGATTTTCATTACTTAAACTTAAACCTTTACTTATTGTATTTATTTTATTTATATTTTCTTGAAATCCAAGAACCTCATCTAATAGGTGTGATTAATTCAATATTATGGAAGTAGAAGAAAAAAGAAAAAGAATGAACCTTAGTAGGTAGAGTTTAGAGACCTAAAGTATGGGTCTCTGCATTTTATGTTAGGGTTCTTGCTCTCTATTTTGCTCTCAGTCTTATAGAGATTGGAAAAAAAAGTAAGTCATGTTAAATGTTAGTCTTGATCACTCATTCTGACAGCAGCAGTGAAGATGGATTTGAAAAGATGAGCCTTGAGATAATGTGTTCCCTCTTCAAGCTAAAATATATCAAAGGCCCTGGAGTAATGTATGAGGTCTACTACAGTCATAGCGGCTGGTAACCGCACCTTATTAATATATATAGATTTTCAGATCAGAATTAAAATTTAAATCTCATGTAGTAAAATGTCAACACACACAACTATTTAAAAAATTGTAGACAGTGAAATTGTTTTTCTAAGGTGAAGGAGAGATAAAACATTTCTCAGAGAAACAATAACAATGTCATTAACACAAAGAAAAACCAAAAGAAATTGCCTCTAGCAGACCTGCTTTGGAACATTCATGATCAGAAGTTTCTTCAGAAATAGACAATGACCCAGAAAAAAATGTTTGGGTACATATGAAAAGGTGGGGTTTTATAAAGAAGGAACAACATTTTAGAGTTGTGTTATTCAAAAATTATAATAGTAGACCTCTAGCCATCAAATCCTAAAGTCATATAGCTAATGCCCAATAGGACATGAATTCTGTGTGGGTGATTGTAGCTCATGAGGATGTGGAACAACTGATGATGCAGGAGTAAAGAAAGAAAGGGGGCATGCTCGCCCCTAAAGAAACCAGCAGCACATGTGAATTAGCACCACGCTGTCAGAGAGGGGACTCAGATTAACTGCAAATAAGCTAAACAGGCAATGCAGACAATGAGAAGAAGTACACTTGCTATCTTAGTAGAGGAGAAAAACAATGAAATCGCAGAATGCCCATGTAAGACTAGAGAAAGCAGAAGGCAGAACTATAAAAAGGAAAAAAGTGAATGTAATAAGTAAGAAGAGTTCTGTAGTAGAGATCTGTCTAATGATTCAGATAATCACTTTGAAATATGAAATGAAAGAGCAATAGCTCTTAATATAACAATTAATGTAGAGACTATCACGGTTGATGAAGATAAGATCCTCTATACATTGTTTATAAGAAACATTTGAAGTATAAGAGATCAAAATACTATAAGGAAAAAGTTATATAATTCTGACATAACAAAAAGAGAAGCAATACTCAGTTCAGAAAAGACCAACTTCAGAATGTAGAAAATCATCAGGGATTAAGAAGATTAAAAACTATAAAAAAACAAACACCAAAACAAGTCATCTAATCAATAAATGAGTTGACAGGTCTTGAAAGAAGAAATATAAATGACAAATCAAATAGATGATTAAAGTTCAACATACTTAACTGTCTTTGAGATGCAAATTAAAATTGGAATAAGAATCCATCTCATTTCATTTGGAATGATTGTCATCAAATAAAGAAACAAAAACAAATGTCGGCGTAGGTGTACAGAAATACAGAACCTTTACACAGTGCTGTCAGGAATGCAAATATCTCCAGACATGATGGAAATCACTGGAAATTCCTCAAAATTTCTCAGAAAGTAGAACCCGCAGGTGACACAGCTATATTCCATGTGGTTATGTACTCAACTTAATATAAGCATACCAAAGATATTTACACATCTATATTAATAGCAGCACTATTGATAATTGTCAAGGTTTATATGTCAATCAGCAGGTAACAAACATAAGGATAAAGCCATACACATTCACATGTTTGTGCACACACACACATAACACACACACACACACACACACACACACACACACAGGGGCTTGGTTTGTGACAAGGAAGAAAGACCCCATTTGCAGGGAAATGGGTGTACAGGAAGATAATCATGCTCAGTTAGAGAGGACAGACAGAGTCCAGTGGGCAATTATTGCTTTGTATCCCTCATATAAAGAATCCAAGTTCGAGTATACACACGTGTACATAAACTGTAATAGTGAGACCCACCGTGTTTAAACTAAAAGGACACAAAATAAAAGGAATGTTCAAATATGCTGAAAGGGTCAATTCTGAGAGGAGGAAATTCTTCATGAGCATTGACCTACCAAGAAAGCCTCAAAATGCATGAGGTAAAACTAGAATAAAATCTTCTGTTGTACCTGACTTCAGTTTTGTTATAATTGTTATCTGTAGGTTACTTGTCCAGTAGGAGGAATATTAGTAGATACATAATTCAATAAATAGCATTATCAATGTTTTGCATCTGATCGCTATTTTAAGATTACTCAATTAAACAACAGAAGATACTATATTTCCAAATATTGCCATTAGAACATTTATAAAGATGATAGCATATCAGATAATAAAACATAAAAACACAATGTAAAGTGCTAGGAATCATATAAAATGCACTGTTAAATGCAACAACATTAAGTTAGTAATAGACACTTAACTGGAGACTTCTTTTGTTGTTAAACAAAAAATCTCTAAATAATAAACAGGTTAGCAAAACTCTCATTTTTTTTTCAAATATTTTGGCCTAAATATGAAAGAAAATACAAAATCACATAAGTAATGAAAAAATCAAAATAAAAAACCAAGTTTCTAGAAAATGAAACAGCAATAAAAAATTCGGCAAGTAGATTAAAAGATAACAATAGTGTTAGCGAGGTCAAACAGGAAAATGATAGAAAAAAAATCAATTACTCCAAAGGGTGGTTCTTTGAAAAGATCAATGAAATCGACAAGCCTCTAAGCCAACAAAAGAAAGAAAACAACAAGAAACACAAATTACTAAGATCAGAAATGAAAGAGGGGAGCTGGTTAGCACCCCACCGATTCTAGAAGGATGGTCAGGAACAGATCAACCTTTCTCTGGCCCACAGATTTGATAACTTGTGTGACCAGAGGACATCCCCCAAGGACACAATCTATAAAATCCCAAATGAGGCCAAAGAGGTAAGAGTGGAATTACTAAGGAAATGAAACACAAAATAGAACCTCCTGAAGCAGAAGGCAGCAGGATTCACTGGAACATTCCACCAACTATGTAAGAAGTTAAGTATGAAACTTCCTCACAGTGTCTTTCAGAAAATAGGAAGATTTTACAACTATTTCTATAAGTTCAACTTTAATGAGAATTTTTTTTTTTTGCAAAATCTTCTATGATGCATTAACTCAACAATGAAATATCGGCACTATAAACCATGAGCAAGGGATATTTATTCTATGCTTGTCTGATTTATTTGAAAATCAATTAATGTTGTCAATCACATTGAAAGAGGCCTCAAGTAAAATTTAAATGATCACATCAGTACATGGAGAAAAATAAAATCTTTTTTTGGGAAAATTCAACATCCTCTCATGAGAGAAACTCTTAGACCAGAATTAGAGGGGGACTTCTTCATTTGGATAGAAATCAATTACAGTAACATTATTGTCCTAATGGCATAAAAGAGGATGCTTTTCCACAGACTGACATGAGATGAGGGCTTCTCTATTTATAATCCACTCACAAACCTCTGGATTCAGCTTCTCAAATGCTGGGGATTTTGTGCGTGCACTAGCACACTCAAAGTTTAGAGTTTTAACGCATACTAAACAAATAAATGTTTTTCTTTTTCTTTTTTTTTTGCAAAATAGACTCAGAAACAGTAATAATCACAAAATAAATATCGGACTCTTAAAACTATGAAATAGATAACTTTATTGTCATTAATTTGCAAACACTAGTGGCAGTAGCAGAGACATCAATAATTCAATATTCAATTATCGAAAATGATTATGGTTTAAATTGGAACTTTGTTTTTGTACAGCTGGCTGAATAGATAACTTTAATACTTTTAGTAATTCCTTTCTACAGAACACTTACAGAAGAATGGAGAGATTGGACTTTGAAAATAATTTACAATTTATCAAGCTATTTGCTCTCCATTGCTTTGGTTCCCCTTTCCATAGCTGTGATGAAGACCCTGACAAAGGCAGCTTTAAGGGAGAAAAGGTATGGCGGACTTAGTCTCAAGTTACAGTCTGTCCTTGTTTCTTCTCTATTGTTGTGACAAATACCATGATCTTGCAGAGATACATGGGAAGAAAAGGATTATTTCATCCTGAAGCTTACCGTCCATCACAAAAGAAAATCTAGGATAGGATTTGAAGCAGAGGCCACAGAGGAGGAAAGCTATTTACTAGCCTTTTTCCCAGGCTTGTTCAGCTTGGTTTATTATAGAACCCAGGACTATCTGTCCCCTCTAACATCATTCATAAATAAACTATCCAAATGACATGCATATGGACCAGTCTGATGATGGCAATCCCTCAAATAAGGCCTCCTTTTCCCAGATATAATGGCTATTCTTGGTTCTCAATTTGACTGTTTCTGGGATTAACTAAAACCCAAGTAGCTGAGTATGCCTATGAAGGATCTGTCTAAATAAATCATTCGAAGTGCAATGACTCACTTTTAATACAGATCTTTTAAGGTGAGAAGATCCACCTTTAATCTGGGCTACACTTTCTTGTGACAATGTACAAAGGGGCATGGAAGAAGAAGAAAGCACTCTTTGCCTGTTTGCTCTCCCTCCTTCTCACTGTCAAGCCTGTTCTTTCACTGGCATTGCAGCCTACTCTTTCAGGGTTCACATAGTCCAGCTCATCAGGAAGGCCACAGCGGTAAAAGCTGGAGGGAGGTAACCCACAGTTAGGAGCAGAGACAAGATGCATTGGACTCATGCCCAGTTCACTTTCTCTGCTCTTATGTCATCCAGACCCAAAGCCAGGGAATTGTGCCACCCACAGTGGGCTGTGTCTTTCCATACCAGTCAACACAATCAAAATAATCTATGGGCTAATCTGCTGTAGCCAGTCCTACATTGGGACTCTTTTCCTAGCTGATTATAAATTGTGTAAAGTCGACAATTAAAATTATCCATCATACTATTCATCTACCATTTATCTATTTATTTATTCATATTATTTCAGTTAGGGTTTTATTGTAATGAAGAGATACCATGACTAAGGCAACTCTTATAAAGAAAAGCACTTAATTGGGGCTGGCTTTACAGTTTTAGAGGTTTAGTTCATTATCATCATGATGGGAAGACTGGAGGAGTGGAGAGTTCCACATCTTGATCCAAAGGAGCAAGGAAGAGACTGTATGGCACACTAGGTGTAGCTTGAGCAGAGGAGACCTCAACACCCACCCCCCACAGTGACATACTTCCTCTAATGAGGTCACATCTCCCGATAATGCCACTCCTTATGACTAAGTATTCAAACACATGAACCTATAGGGGTCATACCTATCATCAACTTATATGTCATCTTTTCATCTACCCACTTAATATCTGTGCTGGCCTCACTTTAAGTCATCAACTTGATAGAAACTGGAGTCATCAGAGAGGAGGGGTCTCAATTCTAAAATGCTTCCTTAAGGTTGGGCTATATGCAAGCCTGTAGGACAAGTTCTTTAGTAGTTATTGATGGGGAAGGGCCCAAGGATGATGGTCCTGATGTAGCACCTCTTCATGGCCTCCTGCCCCTAGGTTTCAGTTCTGCTTAAGTTCATATCCTGACTCCTTTCCTTGATGAACTATTATGTGGAAAGGTAAGCCACATAAATGCTATCCTCCCCAACATGCTTTTGGTCATTGTATTTTGTAACCCTAACTACGACATTGCCCATCGTCATCTATCTACCTGTGTATGTTCGTCTTTATCTACTCATCCATACATCCATTCATTTATTGTCTACCTTCTATCTATCCAGGTGCCATCTATCATGTACCTATCTGTCATCAGTCTCTCCTTTCATTTGGTAGAGGTCTGAAATGCACATGGTGCTGGAATCTGTCCTTCTTAAAGTACCAGTACCTCTACATAGCTTTCTTATGTCTAGGCATGTGGCTGTTTGGTTTACAAAGGTCTTCTCTGTAAATCAAATAAATCTAAGTAAATGAAAGGACTTCTTAAGTCAACAAGCCTGGAATTAGTAGGTGCTAATTGTCAATAGTGATTGTGCAACACATGAATAAAACATGAGATTTGATGGATGCTATCAACAGCTCAGGACAAATCAGAAGTTTACCAGACTATATTCTTAAATCCATCTGTTTAAACAATATTTCACTGCTTCTATATTTTAAATAAATAATCATTGAATTATTAAGTTGTTATTGCATTTTCTTATTTCTCTGCTATTAATATTCTATTCTATTCATTAATATATTTCTCTTATTATTTAAGTTACAATTCTAAAGGTAACAGTAACTTCTACTTTGGATGCTATAATTATCTTGTGTTTTCCTAATGTGACATATAGTTTCATTTCTTTTGTTTAACTGCCAAACTTACTAATTAATAGTAAAGGAGAAATTAAAATAACATTGTTTGAAAAAATCCTGCATTAAAGGATTAAAAGAATAGTTTGTGAGGACATTTTGAAAGTCTGTTTATCTCATACATCTAGACTTTGATTATTGACCACAGCATATCCATTAATAAATACAGGAAGTGATTTTTTAAAAAAAACTCAGGATTTCTTAATATTTGAAGTTATTCCAAAATTTATCACTTATTTGCTTTTGCAAAAATGTATCTTATCTCTCACCAAATGTGGCGATGAACAAATGTTTACTATAAGAAATATTTAAATTGATCTTGTTTTTATTCCATCCTAGGCTGGTGAACAACTGAATATTGCTTAGAAATCAATGGCTCAGGAAGGAAGGAAGGAAGAAAAGTAGCAAGCTTAAAAACTAATTTTAGCAGGGTGGGGAGAGGAATTATGGGACATATGGTGGGGGGGTAATTGGGAAAGGGGAAAACCTTTGGAATGTAAACATAGAATATAGAAAATAAAAAATAAAAAAAATCTTAAAAAAAAAAAAACTAAACTAATTTTAGGCCGCCATTTGCACCAGGGAGACAGGAGACTCTCCAATCTTCTGTGCATAGCCCTCTAGGAGAGAGTGATCTCCCAGTAGAGCTTTCACTTCTGAGCACAGAGGTCCACCTTCTCCACCTTCTCACTGGAGGGGATCTGCTAGGAGCACACAGGGCCTAAGATCAGTGGAGTAGCTGGGACAGAAGTCTTCCCACCACCATTTGCACCAGGGAGCCTGGAAACTCCATAGCCTTCCTTACATAACCCACCAGGAGATAGAGATCTCTGAGCAGAGCTTTCACTTTTGAACTCAAAGGAATAAGGACACAGGTTTACAGGCCCACAGGAGGAACAAATTCCAGTCAGAGACAACAATACCAGCTAGCACCAGAGATAACCAGATGGTGAAAGGCAAGCACAAGAACCCTACCAACAGAAACCAAGGCCACATGGCAAAATAAGAACCCAGTTCTCCTACCACAGCAAGTTCTGGATACCCCAACACACCAGAAAAGCAAGAGTTAGATTTAAAATCATATCTCATGATGCTGATAGAGGGCTTCAAGAAAGACTTAAATAACTCCCTTAAAGAAATACCAGGGAACATCGGTCAACAGGTAAAAGCCCTTAAAGAAGAAACACAAAAATCCCTTAAAGAAACACAGGAGATCATGGGTCAATGGGCAGACACCCTTAAAAAAGAAACACAAAAACTCCTTAAAGAATTACAGGAAAACACAGACAATCAAGTGAAGGAACGGAACAAAACCATTCATGATCTAAAAATGGAAGTAGAAACAATAAAGAAATCACAAAGACATCTCTGGAGATAGAAAACCTTGGAAAGAATTCAGGAGTCATAGATACAAGCATCAATAACAGAATACAAGAAATAGAAGAAAGAACCTCAGGTGCTGAAGATACCATAGAAAACATTGACTCAAAGGTCAAAGAAAATGCAAAATGCAAAAAGCTGGTAACCCAAAATATTTAGGAACTCCAAGACACAATAAGACAACCAAACCTAAGGATTATAGGTATAGAAGAGAGCGAGAATTTACATCTTAAAGGCCCAGTAAAAATCTTTAACAAAATTGTAGAAGAAAACTTCCCTAACCTAGAGAAAGAGATGCCCATGAATATACAAGAAGTCTTCAGAACTCCAAATAGACTGGACCAGAACAGAAAGTCCTCCCAGCACATAATAATCAAAACACCAAATTCATTAAACAAAGAAAGAATATTAAAATCAGTAAATGAAAGAGGGCAAGTAACTTATAAAGGCAGACTATCCCAATCACACCAGACTTCTTACCAGAGATGATGAAAGCTAGAAGATATTGGGCAGATCTCATACAGACCCTAAGAGAACACAAATGCCAGCCCAGGCTACTATATCTAGCAAAACTCTCAATCATCATAGATCAAGAAACCAAGATATTCCATGATAAAACCAAATTTGCACAATATCTGTCCACAAATCCAGTCCTACAAAGGATTATTGATGGAAAATGACAGCACAAGGAGGAAAGTATACCCTAGAAAAAGCAAGAAAGTAATCTTCCAACAAACCCAAAAGAAGATATCCACACAAACATAAAAATAACAAGAAAAAATAACAGGAAGCAACAATCACTATTCCCTAATATCTCTTAAAAACAATGGAATCAACACCCCAATAAAAAGACATAGACTAATGAAATATTTCTCATGTAAATCTCCAATTTTATCAAAAACTACTTGGAATTCCCCTTTTAATTAATTTAGTTATTTCTTTTATGTCTACCATTTTATCTGCATTATTTTTCATGATAATTTAATATGTCTTTCTACATACTTCCTCTATTTTATCAGAAATGTTTTCAATGTAAATCTTTGATTTTATCACAAATGTTTCTAATTCCACCTTCAATTAATTTAGAAAGAGGTTTTACATCAACCATTCTTTATGTAAAATTTTCCATGAAATAGTCAATTTTAACGTGTTTGTCTATTTATTTCTTGCGTTTTATCAGAAATATTTTCCATGTAAATCTTCAATGTTATCTGAAAATGTTTATAATTCCACCTTCAATCAACTTAGAATTATCTTTATGCCTATCATTTTATCTATATGATTTCCATGATAATCTTTAATTTTAACATGTTTTTCTATATATTTCTTCAATTTTATCAGAAATATTTTCCATGTAAATCTTCATGTTTATCAGAAAATGTTTATAATTCCACTTTTAATCAGCTCAGGAATACTTTTATACCTACCATTATTATATCTATATAAAAATTTCCATGATAATCTTGAATTCTAACATGTTTTCTACATTTTTCTACAATTTTATCAGAAATATTTTCCATGTAAATCTTCAATTCTATCATAAAATGTTTCTACCCCATATTTCAATTAATTTAGCAATGTTTTACATGTGTACCACTTTACTATTTAATTTTCTATGAAAATTGTCAATTTTAACGTGTTTATCTGAAATATTTTCCATGTAAATCTTTAATTTCATCAACAAGAGTTTTACTTCCCTTTTCAATAAATAAAAAAATTTAAAAAATAAAATAAAGTGGAAAAAACTAATTTTATTGAAATTACAGTATACCTTAAAAACTTAAAATCGAAATATAAATGAAAATACATAAATCATAGCTAATGTAGTTGGTCTTTAACCCCATTTTTTAATTCATGTGATATAAATCAGTTTTCTAATAGCTTACCAACGATTAATATTTAACTGGCTAGTAACATAATAGACTGCTATAGAGTAAATATTCAGGTCCTCAAAGATTTAGAAACAAAAGTTTAAAAAGTAAATTAAAAACAATAGGAACTCTCCTTCTGCATTAATCATTTTTCTCACTACACTGTATGGCCCAAAACCCGAGAATCACCAATGGAAGAGAGAAGGTATCTGCTTTGGTTTACAGCTGAAGAGGAGATAGAGCCATACGGTGTCGCTAGAATGGGATGGCAGGAGGGTGAGACAGGGTATCACATTGTATCCACTGTCAGAAAGCAGAGAACAGGCAGGGAGTGAGGCCAGCCTATAAAACCTCAAATCCTGCCCTCAGTGACTGACTTACTTCCTCCTACCTATCTAGTAAGGGTTAATAACCTTCCAAAACAGCATCCTAGCTGGTGACTGAGTTTTCAGACATAAGCCTATGATTGTCATTTTATGTTTAAACCATAGCTACTGTTGCGTTTTTATAAAAAGAAAAGGCAGGAGTATGTTTGGTGTAGGCTGAGTATGGTGTTGGGGTTAGGAGGTTCCTCTGCGGGTTCATGCCGAGACATCCCTTCCCCTTCTGAGGTACCATTCATAGGGCAGAGGAGTAGAGGAGTACAAGCCAGCCATGGGGGAGGAGAATAAGGAGAGAGAGAGAGGGTAAGACAGAAGCAAGAGGAGAGATCAAGAGCAAGAGAGCAAGAGAGAGGAGGGGCAAGCAGCCTCTTTTATAGTGAGTCAGGCACACCTGGCTGTTGCCAGGTAACTGTGGGCGGAGACGAGACGAAATGCCAGCAGCTACCATTTGTGATTTTTTGGTTGTTGTTGTTTTTGTGTTTTTGAGACAGGGCTCCTCTATGTAGCCCTGGCTGTCCTGGAAGTGACTCTTTAGACAAGGCTGGCCTCAGATTCAGAGATCTACCTGCTTTTTTTTCTCCCAAGTGCTGGAATTAAAAGGCATGCGCCACCACCACTACCTGGCAAAATCTTAAACATGGGAAGGGTAAGCATTGTCTGAGAACCACGAATCATATACACAAAGCGACAGAAGGAACATCTTTATGAAACCAAGGTAGGACGAAAGAGTAAACGAAGACATTTGAGTCTAATCATGTCTCCGAAAGGAATCCCAACAATATCGAACGGCAACAGCCGCTAAAGGTGCTTTAGTGTCCTCAGGGTGGGAGAACATGCCTGGCATAGCTACACATGCATTTTGCAGGATCTCCTTGGCATCTGCGCAAAGGTGAATGACTGGCAGAGGATGCGGGAAGATCAGAACAGAACCCAGATCGGGGGCGCAGCATCGATTTAGATGGACGACAATGAATGGCTTGAGCGACAGCCGTTTACCAGGAGATAGATAGGCTTATCGCATGTACACATGTGTGAAAGCACTACATACAACCACGCACAGATTTTATATTTTCATGCATTCTTTGAAAAGCAAACAAATAAAAACATGATAAATAGAGCTTTAAACAAAGAAAGGTGAATAACACATCCATCAGACACGAAGACCTAACGATTGATTCAATGAAGTCGAAACAGGAGTGAAAAAGAAATAAGAACACCTCTAGCTACCTATGATATGATCAGTCCTCGAAACTTGACAGATGGTTTAAATCAGTGTTTGCTTAACCTGTGGGTCGAGACCCCCTTAGAGTTTGAAAGTGATCACCTAAGACCATCATCCTGCATATCAGACATTTGCATTAACAGTAGTAAAATGACAGTTATGAAGTAGCAACACAAATTTTATGAAGGCACATTTGAGTGTAGGATGTCATTCATAAGGCCAAGCCTGGGGCTAACCCGCTGAAGTCTTCAGCAGATAGCCTGTGAAGGAGAGTGCATATCGGATGCAGTTGTGGGAGGAGTGAGTTTATGGAAATGACTCCCAACTACAGGCCTTCCACAGTCTTTGGACCTTTTGGCAGCGTGAAGACACCCTGGGGTGCTTGCTGTGAACAGCTGTGAACAGACGCCAAGTATGAGGCTGACCATTCATCGCTCTCACATGGTCCAATACAACAATCGCCTCAGACCAGGATGCCACTGGTGAGGAGAAACTGCTGTAGACCATAGACCATTTCAATGGCACATCACCAGATTCTCATTTGTGGGTTTCTATGTAAAAACATGTACAAAATAAAATCCACTACCACCAGCAGAAACCATTAGGAAGAATTTGAACACTGAGTAGTTAGTGGGAAGTATTAAGAATTATTACTATAGGGTAGATGTGAAAATGAATTAAGTTAGTAAAACCATCTTCAGAAATATATTAGAATAATTAAGAATAAAGCTAAACAAGGTCTAAGATTTATAACAGATCAGTGTGTATTACCCCACAGTGCTATTAGTTTTTACTGTATTACTCTCTTTACATCATTTAGTAGCTATTTCAAAGTATGCATAATCAGAAATTGATCCTAGATTTCTACTTGGCAAAATGCCATTCATTAAAAGAGATGTGTCCTTATATATTTTCTCCTATTTTCTTTATTTTTTAATAAAAGCTTAATATAATAGCATCAATATCTTTTAGGATATAACATATTATCTTGAGCATTTTCTCATATACTTAGTTTAAAAGAAATTTAAAATATGCCCCACAAGAGTCATATTGTGTAGATATGTTACTTATATCCTTATGATTCACTGAGAAACACTTAGAAATATGTTTGTGGAACTTGTGAGGGACTTTCATTATCTTTTTAAAGTTAATTTTCCCAATTTAGAATTACTAAATATAATAATGTATGTACTGTCATATCATTTATATCAATTTAGATAATAAATAATTACATTTTCTGCACATTTTGTACATTTTATCTCTATATGTTGTGACTTGAAACTGTTTTAGTGAACTAAATGTAAGATTTTATTTTAATTTTTATTCCATGTTTTCTTAAGATTTTTTCTTATAATTTTTAATTATTTATTTTGTCTTATAAAATCACTTGGCTTTTAGTTTGTTTAAATGGCAGTCATAAGCTAAGCATGGAAGGTCACATCTATAATACCAGCACTGAGCAATGAGGCAAGAAAAATCACTGGGGCCAGCCTGGGCTACGTAGTGACTTCCTGCCTAGCCTGAGCTACATAGCAAGACTTTGGTTCAGACAATTCTCAGCAGCAATTGTCAACTGGCTAGCTTGTGCTCTATTCCCATTCTCACACTATGTAATATTTATGGGAATGTTTGTACATACTGTTCAGTTTACCAATAACATGCATTTGCTCAGATTAGTGTATTTTATTGGCATATCATATTAAAATATTTTATTTATTGTAGATGAAATATTTTCATACTTCATATAGTTTAGGGAAATGGATACCATTATGTCGTTAAAATTCAAATTTTTTCCAGCCTTTTTAATCCACTGGTTTTTAGATGATTACTGAAATGAATCCAATCACTGAAGATTTAAAATTATTCAGGATCTCATCTCATATATATAAAAAACAGGAACATTTAATGTCTTTAAGCATTTTTTCAGTTAGACAAAAAGCTTGTTTCTATACTACCAATTTATCTTAGTATTTCTCAGTCAAAGTTGTAACATTATTTTGGCAAATATACGCTACTTTTCAAACACACCACTTGAACATTTTGTGGCCTTGTTTCTGTAAGAGGTACAATGTTTGAGGTTTTGCAGTAATTGCACTATTTATATGAAGAACCTACTAAAGCTTGATCTCATATTTTTCTTCTGGTTCTTGATATTCACTATTTTTTATTTATAATGTCAAATTAATTTTCTTGAATCTCTTAATAAGACAAAATACAGGATTTTCTTACTTTACAGGCGGCTTCCTGAGAGTTAAATTACTGTTACTATTTATTAGTTTTTGCTACGATAAAATTTTCAGAAGATGAATAAAGTGAATATTCTTGCTTCCTTTAAAAAAAAATCATGTTTTGATTAAAAATTTAAGCAACTTGAAGATCAAAGAATTAAGTATAGTCATGTCACATAATAATCTCTCAGTAAATACAAAAGTTGAATCACCAAATTAATGGTTGTCTAATGTGGCATTCTTTCCCCTACTGTGACAGGTTTGTGAGCCCCACTGTGAGACACTGAAAGCCAAGATGGAGTTAGTAGTGTGGTTTCTGGCAGATGGGGGGGACTCAAAAGCAGCAGCAGACATGTCTTCAGGGAAACAAACTCCACAGCCTTCTGTTGGAGGAAAGAGTACAGATAAACACAGCAAGAGACCACAGGGAGGGCCGGTGTCCTCAGATAACAGGCACTAGTTCAAGTGGGACCCCCAAACTCCCAGATTTCAGTTTCCTCTGCTCCAAGGGACACACACTCGGTGCTGCCTGGAGCATCCTGACATAGATTAGCATTGCTCTCAGCTTGAAGTTTTAAATGCGTGCCACACAATAATAAGGTTTCCTAAAAGCATGTAAGTCTTAAAACTTTAGGTCAAAATACTTTTCCTAAAGTGTACTCTGGGCAAATAAAGTTTTCACTTTCGAGAGCAACGTTATCACTAATTTATAGCAAACACACGCTAAGCAAACGCTGGAGGAACTCTGAACACTGTCTACCATGGTAAATAGCTGGTTTCCGAACACCTTGTATGATTTTGCAATATTTTGTCCACTCGCTTCTGTACTGACCACCACGGTGAGGGATCTAGAAGGAGAAAAATTTCTAATGATTTTCCAGATGAATCGCTGAAGTGGACATGTTTGAAGAGAATCACATCTTCGTAATATCCTGTTCAGTCCCCACTCTAATCAAGTCCGCAAATCACGCCTTCCTATAATGTAAGATAAATGATTAAGGGTCCATTTTCTTGTTAATTCCCATTAGTGCTGATGAGAGCCAAGCACATGTACCGGAGACAGAGGACACTCTAAGAACTAAGAGATGATAGCTGGATAAAAAAAAAAAAAAAACAGGGTAGATTTTAAAATGCCCAAGCTCCCTGACTGCTTTCTACAGTCATCCTCTTAAGCCGAAAAGGAGAGGGCGCTTCCACCAGTGACATCTCGGTGCTGAGCGTTATTATTACTTAACCTTTGCTGAGTTTGTTCTCTGACACTTTCATGCATGCCTAATGTGCATTCAGATAACTCCCTGTCTAATCCTCCTCATCTGATCCTAATTACCTCCCGCCCCCAAGACTCTTCCCTTCCCACATTCGTGACCTTTTTGTTGTTGTTCAGTTTGTAACCAGGTTATCTGTGCGACTGTGGGTCTGGAACTGTTGGATTCTGGTGGGCTTGTCAGTGCGTCCGCAGCTGAAGACAGTGACTGTCCCTCGCCCGGGATCCATCACTATCCACGACCCTGCAAGCTCCTTCTGGATCCGAGATTGATTATCATTAATTTAACTGAGAAAGTGGCCATTCCTGCTTTGTTTTTCTGTTTAGAAACAATTTTCGGGATTTCTTTATGATAGTAGGGTGACGGATTCATTTTATTTCCTTTTTACAGGGCTGTGGTCGACTAGGAATTCTTCTCTTTCCTCCTATTGCTCCTAGCCACGCAGTAATTCTATTAAATAAATCCTAAAAGCAAGCAATTCTAGTATCGTCTCGTTATAACTCCTTTCTCCTTGCTGTTGTGAAAAGGACGGTACTGAGCACGCAGTGGAGGAACTGGAGGGGCCACAACCGTTCTCCTTCTCAGTTTTCTTCAGTATCTGAGTAGGAGACACCTTTTGCTTTAAACCTTCATGATGCATGAAGATACGTGTGCCATGATGGGTTAGCAATGACCGTCCTATCACAGGTAAACCTGTGTTAAGAAAGGTAGAACGGATAATTTTTAATCGTACAAAATTTAATGCTTCTGTTAAGAAATAGATCATTAAAAGTCACTTCCCAGAGAGTGAATTTATACCGAGCTGAAGTTAGGGTTGCTGAGCTTTGAGTGATATGATAATCATGTTTTCCCCTTCAGTTGTACGAGGGGATTGAAATTTATATACTCAATAACTAGAAAAGAATCATGAAGGATCAGGCTGGAGGAATCTGCTGTTCTCCATTCCTCCTGACACTCCCACAGGGAGTCTAATATTTCCCCCGTGTCTTTGCTGATACCTGTGCCAGGCATGGCTTCCAAGAGCAGACTGTATTGAAATGAAGGCACCAAAATGCCCATTTTCCCGTTTTTCGAGAGAATAAAATGTCTACCACGCCCGAGTTCTAAATTTCATTAAGTGCACTTACTATAGGACTTAAAGCCTTTTGATGACTTGATGCAGGTTTTGTGTCATTCTGGATCATGAAGGAATAAAATACCTGTTCAGAAGAAATTAACCTCTCATTTGCGGGTTTCTGTTTTTGTTTTTGTTTTTGGTTTTGGTTTTGGTATTGGTATTCTGCTAGATGTTTAGGGTGAAGTCTGTGACACTGATGAGATTTGGTTGTTTAACCCTTGTTAACTAATTTACAGAATGTGAGTGAGGTCTCCACCAGAGGATTATGCAAGAATATTGCTTTTTTGTTGTTGTTCTTGTTCTTGTTTTTTTGTTTTTTGGATTTGTTTTTTTTTTTTTTTTAGACAGGGTTTCTCTGTATAGCCCTGGCTGTCCTGGAACTCACTCTGTAAACCAGGCTGGCCTCAAACTCAGAAATCTGCCTGCCTCTGCCTCTCAGAGTGCTGGGATTACAGGCGTGTGCCACCACCGCCTGGCAGAATATTGCTTATTTACTGAATTCTTTATAGAAAGTAATACGTTATGTAACAATGTAACATATACAAATATGTCAAATGATTTCTGTAATGAGCATGGCACTTCCATAGGGTAACGCTTCTTTCCTTGGATAACACAATATACATGGCCAAAGTTTCATAAAATGATTACAGTAATTTAAAGAGAAATAGGCCAGTGAGGACTCTTGGTTTCATACATGTTTCACAGTGGTGTATAAATTATTATAGACCTCTTCTCTAATCTTTATTAAAATGAAATATAACCAATACATGGTAATGAAATCCCTTTCCTTAAATTTGAAGTATGTAAAAATTATTTTTACAAATACTTCAGCTAACAGAATTATTTATTTATGTCCAGTTACCTTGTTAATAAGTTCCAGTGAAGGGGGTTTATACTCAGCTAATGGGGAGCCTTATAAACTAATTTATTATCAATAGTACAATGACTTAGTGAAAAACCCTGAGTTCACTTTTAGCCCATTTCCCAAGTTTCTCACAGTGATAAAGCAAGCTATATCTGTGATTGTGAAATGAAATCATTTTCTTCCTGATAGGTGGAAAAAATCACATTCAAAAATTTTACTTACAGAACAACCCCATGATTCTTGAAGTCACAGTTCTTACATGTATGTCCCTGCCTAGCATTCTGATGTGATATGACACTAATAAAAATCTACATTACTTTAGATAATCTGAGTTGTGTAAAATCAATCACTAATACACACAAATACATGCTCACAGGCAGATCTACAGTCAGGAATGGTCTCTTATCTATGCCCTTGGGGTAAATGTTGTTACTCATGTATGGGAGGGAACTGTTTTTCTCCAGGCACTAATACTTCATAGTGTTTTGTTAATCAAAATGTGCCTGATTACTCATCTCTATTCTTGGCTGTGTACAAAAGCTTCATTCCTGAACAAAATTTACTCCTATATCCTAAGTAAATAGAAAACCACTCTAGAAATTCAGACTGCGAGGAATGTCTCAACTTGGTATATTGAGACATATTATTATATAAGTCTTCTCATTTATGTTACAAAGAAAGAGCTGTCTCATATCATATCTTATATATATATGTATATATGATATAACATAATATATATCATAATATAATTAACATTATATATAATCATATAACATTATATATAATTATTCATAACATTATTTACATATATAATCATATGTACAAAACGTCTATTATCTATTCCATGTGGAACATGTGAAATTATCAGAGTATTTTATCATAATTCTATAGTTAAGACACGGTTAAAAAAAGTCTCATCAATGACACAGGAATTAGAATATAACTTTCTGTGAATGAACGACTACAGAAAAAGCATATAAGTCGTTTTAAAAGATGCTTTTTAAAAAAAGAACACTAGATTATTTTATGCAATGAAGCACCTACTGGTCAAGTTCATAGAGCAAGTATTTACTCTCTACTAAACAAAAATCTACACGTTTCTGTATAATAATTTAATATTGAAAAAATTTATCAAAGGGGTGGAAAGAGATCTATATTCCACCTTTGTTCCAGGACCTTCACGAATTCCTGCTACCCGCACTGCCCTCCTCCAGGGGGCGCCGCTGCCTTGCTGGTTTGTCTGGCTTTCCTTTCCCTCTGAGGTCCTCAGCGGTCCCTGCAGGCCTTCCTGAGGCTGACCCGCCTGGATTGTTACTACTCAACCAAGTCAGTTTTATTGTGGTGATTGTTTATGTTCTTTTAAACAGGGCATATGCTTTAGCCTTTTGATTAGTATTGAAGAATATTACCGTTTGGTCTGCATAATGGTATAATGGCTTCTTAACTAACATTGTGGAGATTTTCAAAATTCTCTTAGAAATCCATAACCATTTGATTGTCTGGTCAAATAATTGCACAAATAAAGGGTGAGAATATTTTAAAAATTTTTTATGGTAGTCTTAACTTTTAGTAATATTCACCTAGACTGAGGGATATATATATATATATATATATATATATATGGGATATATGTATATATACATATATATCTCTGTGTGTATACATACATGTGTGTATATATGTATATACATATTTATGTGTGTGTGTATATATATTTATATTTATATATACTTCTTTTTTACCTCTATTCTTCAATTGTTTCACTGAGATAAAAAGCATTGGTTGGAAAGTGTGTTAACATTAAGAAAGAAATAATAAACAAAAACAAAAATCAAACTTCTCCCTAGCCAGCAGCCTCATCAGAAAGCCGAGAGGATGCTAATACAGTTAAAGGACGAAGGGTGAACTCTTAGGAGAAAACATTGCTGGGAAGAACTCTAGAAGTTATCTCTCTGCTTTCTCCTGCTGGCTTCAGGCAGTTTACCTAAACTCTCATAGACAGATGGGTATCTGCCCTGTTTTTAAAGATATCAAGGGATGCCATCCCATAATCTCTTAATATTCTTCTTTATATCTAATCTGTTTGTCCATTTAATTTATTTTATCTTTGGCAGGCGTGGATAATGTTACCCTTTACAATATAATTAATTAATCATAACCCTGATAAATAAGATATTGCTTATATGTGAAAGAAAAGATGCCAATTTCCCAAGACAGAGAATACCATTATTAGAATTTTAAACAGAGACTCCAATATTAATTGTCATGGTAAGAGACATACATACTTAGAAACTTTAGGACTCTCTGGAGCCAAGGACTGAATCCAGTTTGTAATTAAGAGATAATTCTTCCTTCAGAAGAACAAAGAATTCTCACCAGAAGAAATTCGGATGGCCGAGAAACACCTTAAAAGATGTTCAACATCATTAGTCATCAGGGAAATGCAAATCAAAACAACCCTGAGATTCCACCTCACACCAGTCAGAATGGCTAAGATTAAAAACTCAAGAGACAACAAGTGCTGGCGAGGATGTGGAGAAAGAGGAACACTCCTCCACTGTTGGTGGGATTGCAAAATGGTAAAACCGCTCTGGAAATCAGTTTGGCGGTTCCTCAGAAAATTGGGCATGTTACTTCCAGAGGACCCTGGCATACCACTCCTGGGCATATACCCAGAGGATTCCCCTGCATGCAATAAGGACACATGCTCCACTATGTTTATAGCAGCCTTGTTTATAATAGCCAGAAATTGGAAGCAGCCCAAATATCCCTCAAAGGAGGAATGGATACAGAAAATGTGGTATATTTATACAATGGAATACTACACAGCAATTAAAAATAATGAATTCATGCAATTTGTAGGTAAATGGTTAGACCTGGAAAATATCATCCTGAGTGAATTAACCCAATCACAAAAGAATGCACCTGAAATGCAATCACTGATAAGTGGATATTAATGAGCCCAGAAGCCCTAAATACTCAAGACACAAATAGCAAGTCAAATGATTCCCAAGAAGAAGAAAGGAGAGGACCCTGGGCCTGTAAAGATTGCTTCCAGTTTAGTAAAGAAACCGAGGGGGGAGGGGGAATTATTGGGGAACAGATGGGGGGAGAGGAACTATGGGAACTATGGTGGGTGGGAACTGGGAAAGGGGAAAGCCTTTGGAATGTAAACATAGAATATAGAAAATAAAATTAAAAAAAAAAAAAAGAAGAGTAACCTCTTTTTATTATAGTAGAGGAGAGAAGTTTTACTTTAAACATGGATAAGATCTTCGCACAATCAGAAGAACAGCTCTGAGAGCCATGTCAGACTTTGGCTTTTAATGTCTCTTCACTGATTGTTTAGTACTGATGGGACTTCTGTTCATATGAATCTATTTATATAACTCTACCTACACATTGATGATCTGTTATTTTAATATAAGTGAGCTACACTTTATTAGTTCATTTGAAATCAGAGCTTACTTTTGCCTTTCTCTGATTTTCCTATGATTTTATCTATGATACATTGTTTTTTTACTATTTCAGAAATATCACTATGAAATAATAATGCAGTCAAAAACTGAATAAAGTTCCTGCATACCACCCACCTCTCTCTGTCTCTCTCCCCTACTTCCCGTGTGTGTGTGTGTGTGTGTGTGTGTGTGTGTGTGTGTGTGTGTGTGTGTGTGTGTGTGTGTGTGTGTGTGTGTGTGTGTGTGTAGTCTCTCTTTCTCTGTGTATGTGTGTGAAGTTCAGGGATACAAATCTTTGGCCTTGAACATGGTTTTTGGTTTGTTTGTTTGGTTTTTCGAGACAGGGTTTCTCTGTATAGCCCTGGCTGTCCTGGAACTCACTCTGTAGAGCAGGCTGGCCTTGAACTCCGAAATCTGCCTGCCTCTGCCTCCCAGAGTGCTGGGATTACAGGCGTGCGCCACCACCGCCCGACTTGAACATGTTCTGTATAGTGTAGTCAAACACTGTACCATGTCCTGAGCTATATCCTCAGATCTCCTTTTAGTTTCAAAATATTTCAGTATTGAGACAGGTCTCACTCAATTACCTTAGCTGTTCTTGAACTCATAGTAGACTAGCTCAGGTAGGCTTTGAGCTTGCAATCCTCCTACCTCAGCATCCCAAGTAGCTCGAGTAGCTAGCATGCCCAGCACTATTGTCCTAAACCAGGTAGTAAGATTAGTAGTGGCGCAGGTAGCTTGAGAAATACAGCCAGTGAGTCATCACTATGCTGGCACAGGGTTTCTATGATGCACATAAATCTGGGTTCATAGATACAAGGTAAAGAGCAAGTAAGGAAACTTTATATGAAGATAAACTAATTGCACATTAATGCTGTGTGCAGTACTTGCCAAGATGAAGTTAGCTGAAGCTCCGACATCTAAAACTCCATTACACTCTATAATTTATATTGAAATATGCGTACATCTTCTGTTTCATAAGCTACACATGAAATTAATATCATTAATTTATAACACAACACCTGTACATTACAGCCTCATATAGAACTATGCCTATACTGGGGGAAATAAATTCTGTTTATACATCCAACTGGAGGTATAACCATTCTTGAGAGGAGTAATTTTGATTGTGTTTGGTTGAAGAAGTATGCCTAATTTAAACAATAAGTTATAATGATTTGTGAAGTTTGAATCAGCCCTGGGACCCAGTTTCAGACCTCACAAACTTTTTATTAAACAGAAACTGTAAACAAATAAAGGTGCCTTTGATTGTCTCTCACCTCTACTTTTCCTGTTCAATCCAGGTCTTTCACTATGGATTGTCTTATGAAGCAAGTCGTAGCAATAAGTCAGCAATAGTGTCTTCATCTAAATTTATGTGTATGCCTATAATAATGCAGCCCTCTAGAGGTGACAATATCTTTCTGATATCAAATTCAAGGCCAGTGGGGTTTATACAATGAGATTCTCTCACAAAAACTATTTAAATTAACCAAAGAGGTAAAGTTAGCCATAACTGTTTCAGTTATTGCTTGGGATTATATATAGGCTGTTTGATCCCAATAAAATGGTCAATTCCAGGCAGAGACAAAGAATAGTTGGCCCACAATGTGACCAGATTGGACTCAAGAAATAGAGTAGTCATTGCAGTCCTATTGGAATTATTGCAAAGAGACAGTCACTTTCAGTGTAGTTCTTAAGAGAAGACACATGCTTTGAAGAAAGAGAAGTCTTCATCAGTGTGTGATAGTTCCTGCCTGGAATCCCACCTAAAGAGTAGCCTGGTCTATGTAGCAAATTCCAAACTAACCAGGGCTACAAAGTGTGAACTTGTTTCAAAGAGCCCAAACCAAAACCAAAGCTAACTAAACCAAAACCAAACCAAACCCAAACCTAACTAAACCAAAAACAACCCAAACCGATACCAGAATCAAACCAAACCAAACCAAATGAAACCAAAATCATACCCAAACCAAAACCAAACCAAAACAAATCAAAACCAAATGAAAATCAAAACCCAAACTAAATCCAAACCAAAACAAAACCAAACAAAATCAAACCAAAAACAAAACCAAACTCAAACCCATACCCAAACCCAAAACAAAGGAAAACCAAAACCAAATCTAAACCCAAACCCAGCCAAAGCAAAATAAGACCAAAAGCAAGAGCAAAACCAAACCAAAGGAAAACCAAAACCAAACCAAGTCAAACCAAAGCAAAACAAAAGCTTGCTTGTCTTTTGTCTTCCATTCTGGTCTCTTACAAAGTCATCATGTCAGTCCTTGGGAAACTAAATATATTATAATTTACATGTTTATAGTAATTAACCAAATATTTTAAATAAAATTAGATTAAAAAATAAAGAAAATCCACGTGTGCTTCAGTTATAAATGACAGTGTTATAAAACCACAGCATGCTTTACCCTAGTCTTCTTTTCCAAATCTATGGTTATCATTTCCATCTTTGTGTATTAATTTGTCATTATGAAAAGGATGATCAGTTCAGGGAAAGTATCATGGTAGATGTTAGGATTGGAAAACGTTAAATCCATCCTAATGGCAATATTCCACCACAATAAAGGCCAGTGGTGGCGAGTGTCAGACTGTGCAGGATCAGATCAATGGCATCAATGGGACAGCTGCAGAGAGGGAGGAGCCTTTTAACTGTTTAGCATTTTGTGTTTGAATGATAAAATTAAGATGCATTTCTTAATGTCAGCAATGTATGGAAGGGGCAGGGAACCACTGACATTCCTCAGGTTCTAAGAATTAGAAGTTTGTTTCATCTCTTTCCAGAGGCTAAGCAGTACAGGTTAGTTCCTGCCAAGCATGCTTTCTACAAAGCACTCATATTTAACCTAAATACATTTATCTCAGCATATCAAGTTCTTAATTGTCAAGCATATATTACCAAACTGGATGGAAGATAAATGAATATTTTATATGTAGTCTCTAAAGGGATAAGAATTAAAAATTAAATTAAAAGGCATTTGCCAGTGTTTTAATTTGCCTTTTATAAAGGCAAACACAAATATTAGAACTTCTCCATATCTCTCAGTTGCAGTAATTTGTATATAAATGTAATGTCCTAGAAAAAATCTAACTAGGATATAACCACAGCAAAATAATGTTTACATTTTTACTTTCTAATATATCGTTGTTTTTCTTCTTTTGTGTATATATGTGCATTGTATGTGTTTGTATGTTAGTGAGCACATAGATTCATGTGCATGTGTGTGGCAATGCCTCTGGAGGCCTGAGGCCACACTTTGGTGACTTTCTCATTGAAATATCTATCTTATAAGACAGGATCTACCATTGAGCCTGGGACTCACTAAGTAGATGTATTAGCTGACTAATGAGCTCTAGGAATCAACCTGTGCTAATGTCTAGGGTTAGATATGACCTTCATCTTATTTTTTTTAATATAAAGTCAAAACAACAACAGCAAGAAAATCATGAGTACTGAACTACAAATTCAGGTTTGCCCATCGAGTCATCTCCTCAGTCCAATATTTCCATTTATTTTGTAGGATACTTATTAAATCCTAAGTAAGACTTCTTGGGTATTTATTATACATATTCTCTAACAGTTTTCACACATTAGTGGGACACATAGATTTCCATTTTGGAGACTAGAAAGGCAGCAGGACAGCCAGTGTCTTGGTGTAGCATCGCCCAGTTGATATGTAGTAGTCAGTACAACCCCCAAACATCCACCCCTTATTATCTTGAACTAAAGCTCTAAGTACATAATCCTTGCTTATGCGACGTTGCAAGTCTCAACTCATTTTTCTGTTGGCCTGGAATGACCAATGCCATGCTCTACAGTACTTTTACATGTCTCCAAATAAAGTTAAGATTATATGTAATCATACAGCAAGCCTTTAAAAGGCCCTTCTATAGAAAAGAAACATCAATATGAAGTCTAAGAAATCACAGGTTACACTGCCTTGTGTAATTCCTTTTCATGGGCAATTAAATCTTGCCCTGCTAAATCCATACAATGCCAGCTGCTATCCACGGGTTACTTTGAATTTTCCATAACTTCCCTCTACAGCACTGTATTTATCACAAGTCAGCAAATCCCTCTAAACCTCTGTTTGGTGGCTATCTGCCATGTGGTTCTGATTACCTAGAGTGTAAGCCTAATGTTTAACTGTGTACTTCTATTTTGCCTTAAGTGAAAGAAATCCTTAATATGTCAGTTACAGCCACCTCTCAATTATGTGTTGTCATGGGACAAGAGGCCACAGCAGTGAGGATAATTTAAATCCATGAATAATTAGAAAAATATAATTTTGCCATTACTTTCACTACTCTCCTCCAAACAACTCTTTCTTGTATGAACTGAAACAAGTGGAAAAGGAGATTTAATCAAAACAATACTCCCTTCCCCATATTTCTAACACAGACTGGTAAAGAGCTAAATTACCATAGCACTTTACAGAAAAATGCTTCTAGATCCTCAGGTCCTGTTCCTGGACACTTTCTGTCTTACTCTTCAATTCATAGATTCTTAGATGGATTTGGGGATGGCATCATGAAAGAAGGGCTTACACTAACTTTTCCAGAGAAAGACTATGTCTTCTCTCTTAGTTTCCTTTCCAATCACTGTGATAAAATGGCCTGCTTTTAGCAACTTAAGGATGGAGGGCTATTTTAGCTCACAGTTCCAGGGTCTGCTCTGGCCCATCATTTTAGGAGAGTCAAGGCAGAAGGAAATTGAAACAGCCAATAACACATCATCCACAACCAAGGAGAGAGAGAGCAGTTTATCAGTGTAAGCTTCATTCAGCTTGCTTTCCCCATGCCTATGTAACTCAAGATCCCCTTTCCATGGAATGGCATTCCCCCATAGTAGGCTGGTTGTCTGAAATCCAGTTCCCGTAATTCCCCGTAGACCATCCTGGTCTAGACAAGTTTTCCTTAAGACCTGCTTCCCAAGTGATTCTATAATTTGTCAAATTGATAATCACAACTAGTGATCAGCCACCCCTAAATTTAAGAAGTTATACTCAAGTTTCAGTTTTGATCAGCTCATCACTCACTTGCAGATGCTACCCCACTTTCCAGTGTCATTATCACCTCCATTGGCAGCAGGCAGGATGCCATCTGTCTGGACCTCATAGCCAATCAGAAGGGGTGATATTGAATTAATGGTTCCGTAATAAAAGGAAAAGAGATGGCCTTCATTTAGATAAAAGCTGTAAAGTAGCTATTGTGCTTGTTTGGTATTGCAAGGACCAGATGTATTATTTATGCCATTTTTCTTTTGAAAGGAAAACCGAAAGAGGATATTTCATTTTATGGCATTCAGTGGGAGCTATTGTCTCATGAATGCGAACATTTCTGCATTTTACTTCCTCACAGTGTGGAAGGCACTTTTCCACAGATCATCTAAGTACGGATTTAGAAGTTGAAAAACTGCTTTTAAAACTGGGAGGCCCTAATGATGGGATCCATTGTTCAGACTGGTAGATAAGGTCAATCAGCGCTGTGCTTGAGAACTTGGTCTTAGATGAGGATGGAGCTTTCAAGGTCTTAGCTAGTCATTAAAGCTTTTCACGCATTTGCATTAGAAATAAAAGAAATGGCATCCATTTTGTCATTATTTAGAAACAAGAAGACATGGGAATAAACTGTTTACAAATACAAATATATATTTTGTATCAAGATTTCATTCTCCAGTACTTCAGTAGTTCTGTTATTTCATTCAGACGTTTTGTTGGGTGAAGAAGTATCACTGTGTTTCTCATCAAAAGAAAGTGGCAATAATAATTTACTTCCAGGAGGTAAACAAAATTGAAACAAGATTTTTATGTAAAATCAAGTTCAAAATACTAAGATGATCGATTTTTTTTGGACAGTTGCGTATCTAGTGTGTTATTTGAACCTCATGCAAACTATAATAATTAAGACTTAGTCCATGCCTTCATCAAATACAAGTGGACTAGATGTTTAAGAACACAATGGTTCAGCTGGATCTGGAGCCTGGTCCCTGCGTTATGACTCCCCTGGGATGCATGTCTCCCTAACCCACATCTGACCTTGATCAAGTGATCACGTTCTATGCAGGAACCTCTGCTGATGAGGGCTTCTTAATTAAAAATCAATAACAAATTAAGCAAAGGAAGGGCTGACTGCTCATTAGTAACTAAGTGCCTTTGCCTGCTGGTCCTTCTTGCATCCCCAGTTCCTTTTTGATCCCATTTTCTCCCCAGATTCTTTTATACAACCTTCTATTACAGTCAACAACCACGAGAAACCCAGTCTTTCCTTCTCTATGAGGAAAACCTCATAGATTCACTCCAGTTTCATTTTCACATGCAGGACCCATCAATCCCTTGTTCATTTCTATGCCTGTAATTGTTTCCATGCTTTTTACCCCTATGGCAAATTTTCGGCTTTATTTGATTTGAGGCAATAAATAACGCAATATGATCTTAAAAACTTCAACAACGTTTTCCCCTTTTGTAGCCAGGAGGTCAGAGTTCTCCTCTTTAGTTCCATTTCTGTTCCCTTGCTCATCCATCCAGTCCCATAGCATTACAGAATCTTAAAAGTTATGGCTCATAGCATCTCTCCTTCCACCTACAGCCATTTCTTTATTTTCATCTGATTTCACAGTGCCTATAATGCTGTGAATTGATTCCAGGACTTTTCTTTGTGTGCGAAACAAGCACTTGGGCCCTGAGTTCTTGTCCAGCTTCCCATGTAATAGTTTTCAGGGTTTATCTTTATTTTTTAGTTGTATGTGTGTATGCGGTGTGTGTGTGTAGAATATGAGTGTTGGGAGGTATAACTCAAGGCTCCTGAGAAAGCAATTCATGCTGCACATGCTCTTAACTGCTGTGCCATCTCTTTCCCCTTGGAATGAGACTCCAAAGTGCTATCTGTTGACTACATCCCACCTAGAGTTGAGTATGCAGCTCCTTACTTGACATCTACAATGAGATGGTCAGCAGTTATGGCTCAGACTTACCATGAACAAACCTGACAAAGACCCATTCTTTTAGTTTTTATTGTTTCAGTGAGCAATAACTCTGTTCTGATAGTTATATAATGACAAAAGTTTCTTCTCTTTTTATTGTTTTTAAAATTTTTTTTTTACTTATTGAAAAGGGAAGTAAAGGGAAGTAAAAACACTTTATGATAAAATTAAAGATTTACATGGAAAATATTTCAGATAAACATGTTAAAATTGACAATTTTCATGGGAAATTAAGGAGTAAAGTGGTAGACGTAAAACATGGCTAAATTAATTGAAATATGGGATAGAAACATTTTATGATAGAATTGATGATATATGTGGAAAATATTTCTGATAAAATTGTAGAAAAATGTAGAAAAACATGTTAGGATTGAAGATTATCATGGAAATTTTTATATAGATATAATAATGATAGGCATAAAAGTATTCCTAAGTTGATTAAAAGTGGAATTATAAACATTTTCAGATAAACTTGAAGATTTACATGGAAAATATTTCTGATAAAATTGAAGAAATATGTAGAAAAACATGCTAAAATTAAAGATTATCATGGAAATTATATAGATAAAATTATAGGCATAAAGATAATTCTAAGTTGATTGAAGGTGGAATTATAAACATTTTCAGATAACATTGAAGATTTACATGGAAAATATTTCTGGTAACATTCAAAAAATAAATAGACAAACATGTTAAAATTGACTATTTCATGGAAAATTTTACATAAAGAATGGTTGATGTAAAAACTCTTTCTAAATTAATTAAAAGTGGAATTGGAAACATTTGTGATAAAATCAAAGATTTACATTGAAAACGTTTCTGATAAAATAGAGGAACTATATAGAAAGACATTAAAATTGAAGATTATCATGAAAAATAATGCAGATAAAATGGTAGACATAAAAGAAATGACTAAATTAATTAAAAGGGGAATTGCAAACATTTTCTGATAAAATTGAAGTTTTACGTGAGAAATATTTCATTAGTCTATGTCTTTTTATTGGGGAGTTGATATTAGGGAATAGTGATTGTTGCTTCCTGTTATTTTTGATGTTATTTTTATGTTTGTGTGGGTATCTTCTGTTTGGTTTGTTGGAAGATTACTTTCTTGCTTTTTCTAGGGTGTAGTTTCCTTCCTTGTGTTGGCATTTTCCATCAATTATCCTTTGTAGGACTGGATTTATGGACAGACATTGTGCAAATTTGGTTTTATCATGGAATATCTTGGTTTCTCCATCTATGATGATTGAGAGTTTTACTGAGTACAGTAGCCTGGGCTGTCATTTGTGTTCTCTTAGGGTCTGTATGAGGTCTGCCCTGGATCTTCTAGCTTTCATCATCTCTGGTGAGAAGTCTGGTGTAATTCTGATGAGTCTGCCTTTATAAGTTACTTGCCCTTTTTACCTTAACTGCCTGCCAGTTAGAATATTCTTTCTTTGTTTAGTGAATTTGGTGTTTTGATTATTATGTGCCAGGGGAATTTTCTGTTCTGGTCCAGTCTGTTTGGAGTTCTGAAGGCTTCTTCTATGTTCATGGCCATCTCTTTCTCTAGGTCAGGTTAGTTTGCTTCTACATTTTTTGAAGATATTTACTGGGCCTTTAAGATGTAAATCCTCGCTCTCTTCTATAACTATAATCCTTAGGTTTGGTCTTCTCATTGTGTCCTGGAGTTCCTGGATGTTTTGAGTTACCAGTTTTATGCATTTTGCATTTTCTTTGACTGTTGAGTCGATGTTTTCTATGGTATCTGCAGCGCACCCGAGGTTCTTTCTTCTATCTATTGTATTCTGTTGTTAATGCTTGCATCTATGACCCCTGGATTCTTTTCAAGGTTTTCTATCTCTAGAGATGTCTCACTTTGTGATTTTTTTATTGTTTCTACTTCCACTTTTAGATCCTGGATGGTTTTGTTCAGTTCCTTCACTTGATTGTGTTTTCCTGTAATTCTTTAAGGGATTTTTGTGTTTCTTTTTTAAGGGGTTCTGCCTGTTGACCCATGATCTCCTGTATTTCTTTAAGGGATTTTTGTGTTTCCTTTTTAAGGGTTTTTACCTGTTGATCGATCTTCTCTTGTATTTCTTTAAAGGAGTTACTTAAGTCTTTCTTGAAGCCCTCTATCAGCGTCATGAGATACAATTTTAAATCCAACTCTTGCTTTTCCGTTGTGTTGGGGGTATCCGGGACTTGCTGTGGTGGGAGAACTGGGTTCTGATGTTACCATGTGGCCTTGGTTTCTGTTGGTAGGGTTCTTGTGCTTGCCTTTTGCCATCTGGTACTAGTTTGTATTGTTGTCTCTGGCTGGAGTTTGTTCCTTCTATGGGCCTATAAGCCTGTGTCTTTACTCCTCTGACTTCAAAAGTGAAAGCACTGCTGGGAGATCTCTCTCTCCTGGTAGGCTATGCACAGAAGGCTATGGGGCTTCCAGGCTCCCTGGTGCAAATGCCGGAGGGAAGACTTCTGTCCCAGCTGCTCCACTGATCTTAGGCCCTGTGTGTTCCTAGCTGTATCTCCTCCAGAGAGAAGGTGGAGATCTCACCTCTGCACTCAAAAATGAAAGCCTGCTGGGAGATCACTCCATCCTGGCACAGAAGGCTGTGGAGCCTCCCAGCTCCCTGGTGCTGTTTCTTCTCCTTTTAAAACACACATTTTTAAATATATCAACCTTCCTAAGGTTGTGTGTGTGTGTGTGTGTGTGTGTGTGTGTGTGTGTGTGTGTGTGTTTTAAGATGTTGAGAGTGTAGGTATCATCAGGCATTATCCAGGACCACTATCTTTATTATAGCCCAGGATGCTTCTCACCTGCAGTATGGCAGTAGCCCCCTTGTCTTTTTCCTCTCCATTTAAGTTTCTTCTTAAGAAAGTCTATACGTCCATTGGAGTTGCACCACATTACAGAACAGTCTATACTGCAGCTCTTTTTCTTTAAGATTTCCTATATGGTTTCTGATGTCACATGGAATTAAACTCAAATTCTTGTCACCACTCTTGGCTTAGTGTCCCATTGTTTTCATAACAGTCATCCTGTTCTCTGACTGATTCCTTGAACACAACAGCCATGTCCTTTAGAACATTTGCAGAGAATATACTCTAGGGTGTTTCTACATGTCATTCCAATCCATGCCTCCTCTTCTATTTACACTTATGAATAAGGACTCCTGGAGAGATTTTGCTTCTATATCCTGCGTTTGCGTTTCTTTTGTTTCCTAATTTACCAGTCATCCTGTGCTTGTCTCCCTTCAGGAACTACTTTACTTGGGCCACTCTTCATTTTCTTTTAAAATCCATAGTTGTTTGGGATTTTCGGCTCTCCAGGCTTAGCTGCCATGTTCTTAGATTCATGGAAAACCTTCTGGTGCTCAGAGGCCCTTTTTAAAATTAGATTTATTTATATTTTATTATATATGTATGTGTGTATGTGTGTGTGTGTGTGTGTGTGTGTGTGTGTGCTTGATGTCCACAGAGGCATTAGCTGTAGCTGTCTTCAGGCACACCAGAAGAGGGCTACAGGAGATTGTGAACTGCTATATAGAAGATGAGAACCTTCTTCTTAGGAATCTTTTGATTTGCTAATTGTGCCTTGAGTATTCAGAGCTTCTGGGCTCTTTAATATCCACTTATCAGTGATTGCATTTCATGTGTATTCTTTTGTGATTGGGTTAATTCACTTAGGATGATGTTTTCCAGATCCAACCATTTGCCTACAAATTGCATGAATTCATTATTTTTAATTGCTGATAGTATTCCATTGTGTAAATATACCACATTTTCCGTATCCATTCCTCCTTTGAGGGACATCTGGGCTCCTTCCAACTTCTGGCTATTATAAATAAGGCTGCTATGAACATTGTGGAGCATGTGTCTTTATTGCATGCAGGGGAATCCTCTGGGTATATCCCCAGGAGTGGTATGACAGGGTTCTCTAGAAGTGTCATACCCAATTTTCTGAGGAACTGCCAGGCTGATTTCCATAGCTGTTGTACCATCTTGCAATCCCACCAACAGTGGAAGAGTGTTCCTCTTTCTCCACATCCTCACCAGCACTTGTTGTCTCTTGACTTTTTAATCTTAGTCATTCTGACTGGTGTGAGGTGAAATCTCAGGGTTGTTTTGATTTGCATTTCCCTGATGACTAATGATGTTGAACATCTCTTAAGGTGTTTCACAGTCATTCAAATTTCTTCAGGTGAAAATTCTTTGTTTAACTCTGTACCCCATTTTTTTAATAGAGTTATTTGGTTCTTTGGGGTCTAACTTCTTGAGTTCTTTGCATATATTGGATATTATCCCTCTGTCGGATGTGGGGTTGATGAAGATCTTTTCCCAATTTGTTGGTTGGTGTTTTGTCCTTCTGACAGTGTCCTTTGCCTTACAGAAATTTTGTAATTTTATGAGATCCCAAGAAGAAGGAAGGAGAGGACCCTGGTCCCAAAAAGACAGGATCCAGTTTTGTAGGAGAGTACCAGAACAGAGAAAGGGTTGGGGGGTGATTGGGGAATGGATGGGGGGTGGGGGGGGAGAAGACTTATGGAACATATGGTGAGGGGGGAACTGGAAAAGGGGAAAGCCTTTGGAATGTAAATGAAGAATATAGAAAATAAAAAAATAAAATAAAATAAATAAAAAAGAAAAGGAAGATGAGAACCAAATCCAGATCCTGGGCAGCAAGTACTTTTAAGTGCTGAGTCATCTTTCCAGACCTGCCATCTGTGTTTTTTTCCCCCTATATTCTTTGTTTACATTCCAAAGACTTTCCCCTTTCCCAGTTCCCTCCTCACCATATGTCCCATAAGTCCTCTTCCCTCTGCCCTTTCCCCAATCACCGCCCCCCCTCCATTTCTTTGTTCTGTTACTCCCCTACAATATTGGATCAAGTCTTTTTAGGACCAGGGCCCTCTCCTTCTATTCTTGGGAATCATATGATTTGCTAATTGTGTCTTGAGTATTCAGAGCTTCTGGGCTAATTAATATCCACTTATCAGTGATTGCATTTTATGTGTATTCTTTTGTGATTGGGTTATCTCACTTAGGATGATATTTTCCAGTTCCAACCATTTGCCTAAAAATTTCATGAATTCATTGTTTTTAATTGCTGAGTAGTATTCCATTGTGTAAATATACCACATTTTCTGTATCCATTCCTCCACTGAGGGACATCTGGGTTCTTTCCAGCTTCTAGCTATTATAAATAGGCCTGCTATGAATATAGTGGAGCATGTGTCTTTGTTGCATGCCGGGGAATCCTCTGGGTATATGCCCAGGAGTGGTATGACAGGGTCCTCAGAGGCCCTTCTAAACCTCAAATTTCAAGGAGCAATCAAAAGTCTTTCTGCCAAGATGCATTGTGATAAGTCACACACATGTGCGTGTACACTCACAGAGAGATATACTCATACACACATACATATACACACAACTACATATACTAAACACATGCTACACATATACATGTGCACAGTTCCATGTGTGTGCGCGCGCGCGCGCACACACACATACACACACACACACACACACCAATTTGGATGCCAAATCTCACTAGTTAGAATATATTGTCTATCTAAAGCAAATATATGTCCTGGTGTGTCATTTATCTAAGAATTATATAATTTAGTTCAATGTACCCTATTCTTAATACATATATAGAGGTGTAAGCGTCTTCTTAAAGATCAATTTTATGTCTAAATTATCTGTAATTCATGAGTCCGTTTGTGGGTATGTACATGTAAGTGCAAATGTCTGTGGAGGCCAGAATAGGATGGCAGATGCCCTATAGTTTGAGTTACAGGTGCTCATTAGTAACACAGCATCCATGGTTTCTGAGAAACTTGGGTTCTCTGGAAGGACAGAGGGTGCTCTTGGCTGCTGGGCTGACTCTCCAACTCCTGGAGTGTTACTACAGATTTATGCTTGTGATCATAAGAGATGCCTACCTGGTGTAAACAACACTGTTATTATTCTCCTTTAGAAAGAAGACTGAGTGCAGAACAATCTACTTGCCTTACATCAGGAAACCACTTCTGAGTATTTCATTGAAGTTTCGTAAGAAGAAACAACCATGACATTTCCTGATCCCAGCTCGATGGTTAAGAATGAAAGTCCAATCTTGTTGAGAAGTTGGTTTATGCTAGAATTGTTGAGGAATACCCAATAGAGTTTAATAAACTCTTGGCAAGGTATGTAGAGTCATGGGAATAAAAAGATACAATTTCTTTGGTGAAGTTTTCATAAGGCATCTATAGGCTGTCATATATTATGGATGCTCCATGGCATTCTTTTAATTAAAGAAAAATATAACTATGTGTTCTTTTACAAATATTTGTTTATCCCCAACTGACTGGCATGGAGGAATAACCCCCAAATCAGTACTGGGACTCATTGAAGAACGCCCTGTTGCTGAGCGCTTAAGGTTTACACAGAGCAGCTTCGTGTTGCAGCAGTCACATTCCAAAGTGATTTTTCTGCAATCAGAATTTCATTCATTACCCAATTTTCATGCAACTCCCCTGGCATTTGAAATATGTTTCAAGGTAGACGCCCCAAGGGCTTTTCCCCTCCCGTAATAACTGATCTGCAGTGTCCAAAGATAGATCTAAATATCTGTGGTGCAAATTACTTGAGGCTTGCGGAGCATGATTCTCTGTCATCTTCATCACACTTCACACCTACAGAACTGATAACAGATTAATATCGAGGCTGAAAATATTTCATCAGCATCTCAAGCTAAGGCACCTCACATTATTTTATCTGGAGGCACTGATAAAATTAGGAGGGGGGCCCAGAAAAAATATAATATTTACATTCAGAGCAGAGTTATGTATATCTATAAAAAGAAAATTTCTTTTAGCATTATGAGAAATTCAACAACGCCAGTCCTGGCAAAGTTCTCTGCTCCGATTATGTACACACTTTTATTCAATCATTGTATCGCTCCTTGTCTGACATTTGGTCGATAGTGCAATCTACCACCGATCAGAATAAAACAGCCACCCCAGAGCACCTTGGAATTTCATTAGTTTCCTTTCAATGCAGTCCTCGTAAGTAGGTGTTTATTTGGAAACACAAATTTAAAGTTCAATTTGGTTCCCTGTCAATATTCGTAAAAAGTCAAGGATCCTGGACTTACTGTATGCCTGATGTTTTTTCTTTTCTGTTTATTTACTTGGAAGAAGAAAAAAAGTCAAGGGAGGTGAACTAAGGCTTAGGGGGAAATAATTTCAGATGATAAAAATTTAGGAAAGGAGAGGAGGTGAATTTTGATGACATGGAAAAGTTATTTCTTCTATATTATGGGCAATACATTTAAAACTGGAAACCCCTTAGAAACATCTTTTACACATCTGCTCAATGTCTACAGTAGTGGAAGGCATTGAAAGTGAAGACAGGTCATAAGTTGGTTGCATCAAAGTTTAATGTCCTCACCTGTGAGAGAAAGTACAATATAGGGTTCAAGAAATGAATATATTTTGTCCCACCTCGGTAAAAATATTTGCCACATTTCACATAACTATTTTATTTTTTCTTTATATGTTATTTTCTTATTTATCCATTTGGGCATTCAAAGATTATTTTGTACAAATATCATTATATGTTTTTTAAGAATGATTTTAAAAGATTTATATGTTCATTGAATATTTACTTATTCTATTTCATGTACCCTAGTGTTTATGTGCATGTGTGTATGTTCACCTCCTGCATGCATTGCCTTCTAGAGGTGTTGCATTCCTGAAATTGGCATTACAAATGGTTGTGGGTAATCATGGTGGTGCAGAATCTAGGTCATCTGCAATAGCAATAAGTAGTCTTAACCACGGATCCACCTCTCTAGGATCCAGAATAGTTTTAATTTGATTTATTATAGGAATAAATTGATACAGCCCTAACTAATAGACAAGAAATGATGTTTTCATTTATTAACTAGAAAATTCACGTATTCTAAGTTAATTTTGATATCATAGTTTAGCATACTGTGTTGAAAGAAAATGATCAGACCATTATAGGCCTGCCATGTGCAGTCCTAAAATTTGGTTTCAGATTAAAAGAAATCCCATAAACTCATAAAAAGAACCAAGAGACCTGGTTTAGTCATAGACCTGACAGTTTAGTTTAATTTAATCTAGTTTATTTGCTCTTAAGATGACCCATCTCATTGCAGCATTGAAGCACACACTGAATTACTCTTCCCACATCAAAGCACATGTTGAACCCCTTCCTCTATTGGAGCACACGGTGAACCTCCTTTTCCCTGTTCACATTTGCTCCTTGTGCCCTTTATCATTTTTTAGAAGCTTTAATCCAATTTAAAAATTGAAAAAATTACTGTGTAAAACAATACCTGATGCATTAAACCTCTGTACATCCTTTAAAATCAGTCTGCAGTAAAACCAGACAAACATTATTTGACACTTTGCTTTCAACAAAATAATGACATGGGGGTACTGTAATTGGAGAGATACTTTCATTATGTTTTAAGTTTTTTATTTTATATGTACAGGTGGTTTGCCTGCACGCATGTCTATGTACTGTGTTTCTGACCTGCAGAAGCCAGGGTGGGGCATGGTTTTGGTATAACTGGGGTTACAGATGGTTAAGAGCTGCGATGTGGGTGCTAGGAATAGAACTAGCATCCTCTGCAAGAGCAACCAGTGCTCTTAAACACTGAGCCCTTTTCTCTAGCTCATGGATTCTATTTTTAATAGTTTGTAAATAATGTGAAAAACATTAGAACGTTGTAATGATAATCACTAAAGTACTAATATATATTCTATAATATTGCTTTTGGGATTTATATTTTATATGAAGTTTTACTTTTTACAATGTTTTTATTCATCAGAAGTAATTACAATGCTAATTAGTATTTATTGTGCCCTTACTGTTTTCTTGATACTATTTATTCTAAGTCATTTATGCATATTAGTTCGTTTAATTCTCATAACAAATTTTATGAGGAAGGTTCTATTATTCTTAGTCCTGCATTAGTGAACAGAAGAATAACGCACACACATCCTCAAGGTAGAACAGACTGTACATGCAAATGTTAGTGTTTGCACGTGTGTGTGATCTGTATGTAGTGTAGTGTGTGTGTGTGTGTGTGTGTGTGTGTGTGTGTGTGTGTGTGTGCAGGCCATCTGTTGATGTTAGCTGTCTTCCTTGATCCCTCTCCATTTTATTTACTGAGGCAAGGTCTCTCTCTGAACCTGCAGGTAATCTAGCTAGCCAGCTGGCCCCAGGGATGCCCCTGTTTCTGCTTTCTGAGTGCTGGGATTACAGGCAGCCCACTGTACCCTTATTAAACTTTTGAAGCATTATCCATCTGAAATAAGAATAGTGCAACTAATATAATGGCTGACTGTCAGATCTGCATGAGGAATACACTTCTGTCAACATCTGAATGAAACAGAGTTGCAAATGAGAAATTTATGAAAATTGAAACTCAGAATTACATTTGCTACCCTGGAGCTGCAGTCCATTGGCTACTAAGTGATGTTCAATAATATATAGAAACATCATCTGTTTCTCTTGCTTTCTTTACCTTTGAAATGGGTTCATAAACCTTTGCAAGTGTTTGGCCAAGCTGTCAATCAAGAACCTTCATCTACATTCATAACAGGAGATACAGGTACCTCAGTGATTAAATAAATATTTCAACTTCAGGAACAAGGAGACTGTCTTGAATTAGACATTACATTCTACCATATGATAGAACACTTCTCAAAGAATTGAGGTTGGGATCGAAGAAACAGCTCTCTGTCCTGGCAATTGGTTTAAACTTGTGAGGACCAAGATGAGAAAGGAGTGTGAGATCGTATGGTGGTGACATGGGGAAGGAATGCCTGAGAAGCTGTCACATGGTCTAGAAGTGGAAAGGAAGAGATGACCTGGGTGCTGTGACACAGCAGATTCTCTGTGTCCATGTATCACTCTGCTTATCAGGTGGCCGGCACCCTGACCTCCCCTCTCATGTGAGTTGTCATCGGCATAAGAGGGTTATCAGAAGCACAATGCATTCAGTGGTTTCCCACATGTCTCAATCACTGGTTATGACCTCATTGAATTTCATTTAATTCACACAACTTTCTCTGGCATGGCACTTCTGTGTCCCCTAGGGTATAAGTGCTCAGAGGATGAGAAAGGGGTGGGCAGCTCCACAGCTCATCTCATGATCAGTGGAAAATGAGGGGCATTGCTTGGAAATGTGGGTACATGACAACTGTGTTGACTCTTGACACTTCCATTCAGTAATTAGAAGGCATCAAAGAATGTGCAGTTCATCAGAGATTACTAAATACAAAATTAAATGACTTTTTTTTCAGTCTTTCTCCATATCTACCATATGAATCTCAAGCCTCTATATGTGAATATATATTTACATATATATGGTGAATATGAAGGGAATCTATGTCTGATGGCCTTGTTGGACATCAAGGGGAGGAGAGGCCCTTGGTCCTGAGAAGGCTTGATGTCCCAGTATAGGGGAATGCCAGGACAAGGAAATGGGAGTTGGTTGGTTGGTGAGCAGGGGGAGTAGGGATGTGATAGGAGGGTTTTGGAGGGGAAACTGGGAAAGGTGATAACATTTGAAATGTAAATAAAAAAAAATCGAATAAAAATAAAATAAGACAAAATTGCCTACATTAAAAAAAAGAAAGAAAGAAAAATGAGGGAGTATGGAATACACCTTAGTTTCTGTGTGCCACCTCTATCAGTGGTTTTATAAATTCTAGAACAAATTTTACACATGATTCTTATTTTCCCCAACCAATCTTTTTTAGATTTCTATATTGAATTCATCCCCTGTCAAACATCACAGAATTGCTTTCAATCTCGCTCCTGAGACGATATGGTATTTAAAACTTGTCTAAAATTAGTCAGATCAGAAATGGTTCCTTTTAAGACATTTCTAAACTGTGCTCCTTTTATTCTTTGACAAACTTCACTGGAGGAATGACTACATTTTTTTTTCTAACTCTCTAAATAAGAGAGTTGACTGTGTACTGGGGAAGGTTGACAGTTTCACTTTGCAAACTCACCCCAAATTCCCCAAACAAACCTTACCATCAGTTGGTTGACAATTGTTGAGATGACAACAGAAATAATTTCAAGCAGTAACAAAATCAGACTTAAGCGAGCACACAAAACAACGCCAGCCTTTTCTCCTTTAAGTGATACACAAGGTGAAGCGGTGGGAGAGGGAGGCGGAGGGAGGCAGTGTGCACATTAGACTCAGCACACGCTCATGCCTGGCTGCGGCAAGTTATTTACAAAAATCAAGTTGCGGTGTGGGCTTTGTCCTAAGCAGCAGGAGTAGCTATTTGGCAGGAAACATTCAAATATAATGTGGCCTTGAGGGGAAAACCTAAATAGACAGTTTCCTTTCCCTTTCATTACGAATGCCTAACACCGGTGTGATAATTTGATAATTCAATTCCATTTGCCAGGAAAAATTAGCCATTATTTGAAGTCTTGAAACCACTAACTCCTAATGCTTGCAAGTGACCAAAATCATCTGTTGCACATTCACTTAAAGGAAATGACCTCTTTTGTCTCCTGTTCTCCTTGGCCTGTGTTTCTCTTCAGGTATGAAGCAGAGTCTGTGTTTGAAGGGGGTAGTGTCAGCTGTATATTTCATATTTACAGGGTAGACTCCAGCTGTTAAAGAAAAAGATTGTCATTGTAGTCATAGCTAACTAGAATTTCCTCCTAGATGTGGAATCCTTATGTGAAGGCATCTTGGAAAATCATCTCTTCTGCTTGTTGTCCCCCCTCATTTTCACATATGTAAATGTAGTCTGTAAATGTAAATCTTCCGTGTGTGTGTGTGTGTGTGTGTGTGTGTGTGTATGTGTGTGTATGTGTGTGCACATATGGAGACTTTGGGTGGATGGGTTGATGCCAGGAATCACCCTGGATTGCTCTTTCACCTTATGCTTTGATGTACTGTCTCGCAACAAAATCCACAACTCACCCTTATGTCTAGCAAGCTTGGTTTGGGATCTTCTGCTTCTGTCTTCAAGGTTGGACTTACAGGTAGGTTACCACACTCAACACATATTTTGGGAGTCTTACCACACACTGGGGATCCTATAAGTACTCTTTTGCGAGGAGCATTTCAACCACTGAACTTTGTCTCCAGCCTACTAGTGGCTCACCTTGATGGTCCCTAATGCAAAAGGATAATGTATGGATCTCATCATGAGATCCTATGGTGTCATGCAGAAGAGAGGTCTATTGGGCCAGGACAATGTTCAGAATCAAAAAGGGAAGGGTTCAAAAATGTAGAGAAAGCATGAACTTCAGGAGCATTGAAATAGTTTGAATGTAACTATAGAAAGGGACAGGATATACAAATGAACCGTGAGCAACATTTTATAGACATAGAGAGGAGAAAATGATCAATGGGCATTGAGTGATCAGAATGGACCAAGGGTTGAACTCAGTAATAGTACGAAGAGTTTCCAGGAAATTGATAAACAGGAGTCCAAGCTATAGGGAGATGAATTAACCTAACAGATAAGACAAACTCAAACTCTCCTTTAGGGTTTTGGGTGTAAGTGGCAGAGGGAGCTCAGAGCACGTTGGCAAGAGTGGGTCAGAGAATGGAAATGGGAAAAAGTCTTCAAGACACAAGACAGAGTGGGGAAGTTAGAACTTGAAGGGGAAGAAAAACTATCTTATTTTATAGTCACATTCTGGCCCTCTTGCTCCTCTTTCATTAACTACTTCCAACAGAATATTTATTGTCATTTATTGGTATTTGTAGAAACTTACCCGATGTCATGATATAGGGCTTTGCCAGCAGAAGCAGGAAAATTTGTGAGTCACTAACATTTTTAAACTAAAGAGGTATAGCGACTATAAGATCATTTTTCCCCCTCGCATAGACACATTTTGATATAGATTTGCCAACTATAGAACATAAATGATAGAGTCAGTCGGCATCAGTAGTCTCTGTATGCCTCTGTATTTTATTAAATATTGAGGTATTTGCCACATTCAAGTGGGCCTATGCAGTTTCTCTATGACGTCAAAATTGTCTCTTCCTTAACTCAGATCCTTTGGATGGTCATCTGCCACCACCATGCTACTCCACCCCCATGGCTTAGCATGAGGTAGTGTTTCAATGGAGAGCCAGGTTTCACTTTGAAAACATTAGCTATTTTTAAGTGGACGTAAACATCATATGCTATGCTTTAATACTATCAGGGAATAGACAAGACAAAAACTATGAATAAAATCAGGTGAGAACAAAGGCAGAACTCTCCTTCTTATCAATAATAGCCAATTACTTACTCTTACCAGACATAAAATGTCAATCTTAAAATATGGACCGATGTGATGATAATGTTTGTATCCTAGCACTCATGAGGCCGAGGCAGGAGGATTTCATGTTATAACCCAGACAAGGCAACATGCAAAAGTCCTCAAGCCATAAGCAGAAAAATAAAACACAAAACTTAAAAACATCTGAAGTTAGTAATTTATGAAACTGAATGGAAAGAATCTAGATCAAATCATACTTGAAATGTAATTTTCGTCTTGTCTTATATAAATATCTTTGGTGTTCAACAAAGTTGTTGTTACGTTAATCAGTCTTGACCATTTGAAGTAACCGTTTTAACCATTAATTCAAACTGAAATCCGAAAAATTTAAGTTTTGGAGAGATTTGACCAGAATATCTTAACAGGTAAATAATATCCGTCCATTTACATTAATTTATCTTTTCTCTGCCTTTAACTCTTCTCTAAATTAATGTCCTTTTCTTTGTTTTTCCTTTTGTTTTTTGTTTGTTTGTTTTGTTCTGCTTTTTGTTTTTGTTTTTGTTTTTACTTTTTCCTTTTTTTTCTTTTTTTTGCATATTAGAACCTTCAAAGGAATAAAAAGACTTTCACACACTTGAGGTTCTATGAAAATAAGACTTTCTAAATGATATGTATGGGAATATTTACTGGAAAGCAAAGGGCACCAAATAAATGAGACAGTATTTTTTTTTTTTTTTGCTTCACTTGAGCAATTTAGAAGGCACAATATCCAGATAATACTTAGAAACAACCCTAGTTTACGTATTTTAATTCAAATTATGTAATAAGAAGAATTTGAAAACTGCATTATTGGATGTGACTATGTTCTCCAAAACATAGAGAAGTAAAGAACTGCAGATATTAGTCTTGACATAATACTGTGGGTGTATGTGCTCTGTCTGAAATAACTCAGGTTAGCCTCACCTGCTTCTCTTTACTTCCCAGATCATGTCTGTTCTTCATGAAAGCCAATTTATGGTGGGATTCCCAATGGTGTCAGAATTTATTTATTTATTTATTTATTTATTTATTTATTTATCTATCTATCTATTTATTTATTTATTATTTTTATTTTTTTTTTCTTTTTGGTTTTTTAGAGACAGGGTTTCTCTGTGTAGCCCTGGCTGTCCTGGAACTCACTCTGTAGTGAGTAGTCCAGGCTGGCCTTGAACTCAGAAATCTGCCTGCCTCTGCCTCCCAAGTGCTGGGATTAAAGGCGGGTTCCACCACCGCCCAGCTGGTGTCAGAAAATTTAAATGTGAAAAGTGTGCTGTTTCATAGAAAAAATTTAAAGCTTACTTTAGAAATATCGAAAACTACACCAACGGTTAAAATCTCCCACTTACATCCTGCGCAGGCTAGCCTGCAGGCTTGTTTTCTTCAATGCTTGGTTCCAAAATTTTGGACTGAGTTTTTTATCATTATTATTTTTATTTTAGCAATTAGATCTTAGCTTCTTTGAATGTAATGTTTAACGTCTTGAAAAGTGATTAATGTCCTGCTTGACTATGAGTTTCATCCTAAGAACCTACTTGATAGAGAAAACTGCCCCCCACATTGTCTTTTGATCTCCCATAGTCACTGTGACTTGAGTTCCCTACTCAGTCTACACACATACACAAAACACACACACACACACACACACACACACACACAAACACATACACACACCTGTGTGTATACATATATTAAGATAAATGTGTGTGTTTGTGAGAAAGAGATGGAGAGAGACAGATAGGTAGATAGATAGATAGATAGATAGATAGATAGATAGATAGATAACAACTCACAACGTTTCTAGCAGGAGAAAGACCTTTTTGGAGGTCTAAGTTGGGCATTTGTAATACAGGAGAGAAAATAATAAGAAAGAATAATGAATTTATTTAGGGGGCTAGATTGTTTTGATGACAGTGACATTTCTATCATCATCATCATCATCATCATCATTAATGTAGCAAGTGTCTCTTCTCCATGCACTGGAGATCTCACTCAGAGACCCAGGCAGAGGAAGTTGAAACAATGGCGGAAGAATTGCAGAGCAGGTGAAGAGCTGAGGAGTCAGAATGTGCCGCGCCTGCATTCTGTCCTATTTCTGTGAGAGAAATCCTAAGGGAGTTTCTAAGGGGCTGAACACGCAGGGAGCGAATAAGCACTTTGTGGGTGTCAAATTATCTAATACACATATAAATACAAAATAAAGATGAAACGAGATGTGCACGCATATGAATGTGCAAGAATTTAATATCATTTAGAAAACAAACCTGTTTTCTCTGAGAAGTTTTTAACATTGGCTATTTTAGCACAATTTTAAACGATCGTGTGCATTATACTAACCTTAAACTTCAAAAATATTTTTATTAATTAGCACAGGTTTACTTGCCCAGAATTTACGTTAGGAAAGAGCCCCACGACTATTGATCAACTTAAATGATTTTGCAGAAGAAACTGAAGGTTAGTGAGGTATGAACTTTTACACATTTTAATTATATCTCCTACAAAAGTCATCTTATGTTCCACCTTTTGTTGGCGGATTTGTAGTATTTGTTTTTATGGCTTCCTATTCCCAAATAATTACAACCTCAAGATCATCTACAGGACACATAAATTCCTCATTATCTACACTTTGCTGCCTTCTGCATCTACATTCTATGTTTGGAGAGAATTTTATCTTTTCTAGTATGCCATGCTGGTTTCTTTCCAAGGAATTTTGCTTAAACAGTCTTTCATGGATCGGTTAAATTAAAAGATCCTTTTAAAGGATTATGCGATTATGAGCATGTGCGTGTGAGCGTGTGTGTGTGTGTGTGTGTGTGTGTGTGTGTGTGTGCCTGTGTTTGTGTGTGTATACGCATGCATGTGTTTGCACATGCATACATGTATGCTTATGTGAACATGTGTGTGCATATACATGAGCATGCATTGTCTGAGCAGACCAGAAAAGGGTGCCTGGTTCACTGGAGCTATAGTTCTAGGTAGTTGTCATCTGCCCAATATGGGTGCTGGGAACTGAATTCTGTTCCTCTGGAAGAGCAGCATGTGTCATAATGCAGAGCTGCCTCTCCAGTCCCTTGGATTATCTTCCTGAATTTCAATCTCCTTGAGCATACTGCCAGGTTCTGCTGAATTCTTAGACATCTCCCAAGACTCTGCTCAAATGTTAACTGTTTCTGAGATAACTTCCCATATCATCTTTTCAAACACCATCCTGTGCATTTCTCTGTCCATAAACCATTGGCTCTAAATGTTCTTGGACATTGCTGTGCCTTCTTCAAGGATATGAGCCTCCCTTGGCAGGTAGAAGCTGAATTCCTGTGTGGGCCCTCATTTCTAATGTGGCGTTGACTTGTGTTTTTGAATGAGCAATCACTGAAACCAATGAGTGGAAAGTCTTTGAGTTGTTCTTTGACACAGCCCCTGAAGGTAGCCTTCACTATATTCTCTCCCATCTTTTCCATTTTATTAATTCAATATAGAATCTGTAAAGTTGGAGGTTATAGACCATGTGAATTCAAAGTGACTTTGAGTAAGAGAAAGTTGATACTGTTTTAAGGATTGCTTTCCACACCTTGCAATAGAGGGGTCAGCTAACTTTAAAGTGTGCCTTCTTGCCCTAGTAGGCCTTTCAAAGTACTGTGGCTTTCCAAGACCCAGAAGTGCAAATTCGATGAAAAATGAATTATTAATATCTGGCTCTCACAGCAATAGAATATTTTGGCTCAAAGACTCATATTTCTTCCATGTTTTAAAACTTTTTTTATTAATATAAACTCCTGACCCTTTAGTGAGGTGTCTTTCTTTGAATCGCGAATTTGCTGACATTAATAAATGGGATACTGTTATTTTAATGAGTATAGGAGTGTTGTTGGGAAGTTTATGGGCTGGTTACAATGAAAACTCCACATCAAGGGTAACAAACAAATGTACAAATGCAACGAAACACTTCCTATGTAGCAAAGGTAGTTCTGGGGTAAATGTAAATACCAGCTTATTTATTTCCCCTGCGAGTAGAGTAGATGCACATGTTGATCTCAGTGCACAGAGGACTTATCAGACCATACAAGATTCGCTGGTTATAAATTTGTATTCTCCAAAATACATTTCCAGAATGACCCCAGTAATTACACTATGTCCTTTCAGTTTATATTACATTACACCCAAATCATGATTTTTGGTATCGTTGAGGACCTATGCAGAAAAATCTGAGTCCCAGTCTTATATCTAAAATCAGTTTAAATGTGTTAGTTAACATGAAAGATGATTATGTACTAGTTATTCTAATGATCATGCATTTAAATGTTGGAAATGTTTTTTTCTTGTATTTTATTAGATATATTCTTTATTTACATTTCAAATGTCCCCTTTCCTGTTTCCTCCTTCCAGGAAAATCCCCTAATTCATCTCCCCTCCCCCTGTTCACCAAACCACCCACTCCTGCTTCCCTGTCCTGGTATTCCCCTATACTGGGGCATCGAGCCTTCTCAGGACCAAGGGCCACTCCTCCCTTTGATGTCCAGCAAGGCCATCCTCTGCTGCATATGCATCTGGAGCCATGGGTCTCTCCATGTGTGCTCTTTGGTTGGTGGTTTTCATCATGGACAATCCCATCAGCTCATCTTGGGATATTTTGAGCATCTAACAACCCAGGGTCAAAAATCTGAAAAGCAAGTAGAATTTATCTACAAGCATGTTTCAATTTTCGGTCAAGGTTATCTGAAGTTTATTTGTATAGATAACAGTAGCTATATCAGTGCATGTATGTGTGCTTACGCATGGTCATGGGCATGTATGGGGAGGCAAAAGGTCACGTGTCTTCCTTGACCTCTCTTCTTATGTTTCAGACAAGGTTTCTCACTAAGTCAGCTATGCTGACTGATCAGCAAACCCAAGGATCTTCATATTTGTGCTTTAGCAGAACCGAGATGGCAGGTATGATCAACTACTCCAAATTTTCACATGAATGTTTGGTCCCATGTTTGGGTCCTCATGCTTGCATGACACGTGTTTTACCCACTGAGCCATTTCTTCCATCTTGTGGTTACTTTTTTTCAATCAATTTATTCATTTACATTTCAAATGATATTTCCCTTCCTGGCTACCCCTTTACAACCACTTCCCATCCCATCTGACTTCTCCCTCCTCCCTTTTGCTTCTATAAGGGTGCTCCTTTACCCACTCACCTACTCCCAACTTACTGCTCTAGCATCCCCCTATGCTGGGGCATCAAACCTCCACAGGACTGAAGGCCTCCCCTCCCATTTATGTCAAATAAAGCCATTATCTGCTACATATGTAGCTGGAGCCATGGATCCCTCCATGTATATATACTCTTTGGTTGGTTTAGTCCCTAGGAGCTCTGGGTGGTCCAGTTAGTTGAAATCGTTCTTCCTATAGGGTTGCAATCTTCTTAAGCTCCCCCAGTCCTTCCCCTAGATTTTCTATTATGGTCCCGGTACTCAGTCTGATGATTGGTCGTGAGTATCTGCATCTGTACTGGTCAGGTGCTGGTTTATCCTTTCAGGTAACAGCCATACCAGGCTCCTGTCAGCAAACACTTCCTGGCATCAGCAATAGTGTCTGGGGCTTTGGTGTCTGCAGGTAGAATGGATCCCTAGGTGGGGTAGTCTCAGGACGTCCTTTCCTTCAGTCCCTGTTCCATTTCTTGTTTCTGTCTTTCCTAAGACTAGTTCTAAGTTAAGAATTTCCTCAGTCTAGTGGTTACTTTCTTTTATTTTAAATTGGGCAAGAAATCATTAGCGGCACTCTCTCCAATGACCTGGTGTTATGCTTATGTATCAAACAGCCTCTCTGAGAATCATTTTAATCTACAAATGAAGACAACAATTTTCCCAATTGTTGATCAACAGTCAAATACAGTGGCCTAACCTAAAACATCCAGTGTTATTGTGATGATGGTTTAAAACATGACTTTTATTTGAAGACATAGATTACTTCTATAAGTTTGGAACTGCAGTATTATTTCCAAAAGGGTAAACATGACTTCCCCTGGCTCTTTGAGCTGTGGATTTTAAGAGCCAGCACATTTATGATTGTCTCGATGAGCCTGGCATTCCCAGGAGCCTCACAAAGTCCTGGAAGAATCTCTGTCACCTAGGGTTTTGTGAGACATCTTGTCGTTGTGCTTTACCTTTATATGAGCAACATGGTTTCTGAAATGCTGCAGGCTACCACCAGTCAAATCTGTTGCCTCACAGTTTGCTAAATCCAGTCTTCTATTCCTATCCGGTCAGCTTACATAGCAACTTTACATAAAAAAATGGCACTCCAAAAATACTTTATCAATATAAATTGAAACATATTTTCTCAACAAAATTCTAGGCACTAATGAATAAGAATAAATTATGCATCATGACCCCGGTTTTAAATATATACTTTCTATGTAGAATTACATGCCCTGAAACACATGCATGTTACCTTGGAGATGGAGACATGATTAGAGCCTTCTCTTCATTTAGTGACATATTCTCTTCTGCATATATTAACATGAACTAGTTTGTTAAATTTAGTCATCCTCTCTCTGACATTTTCACATTCAACCTGTTTTGCATGCCTTCTGTATGACAGTCAGAATATTGGATGACTTTATATAAAATTTTCCAGATGGTGTGAAGAGGAAATAATTATCTTTACAGATGAGAAAACTGAAGCTTACACTGTTAAAGTAATTCAGTGACTATCATTAGGCTAGTTTGTTCATTTTTCTTGATGTTTGCACAGATCTACCCAGAAGTCCTAAAGACAGGAGCACAGAGTGATGTGAGTTACTTGGGGACAACATATGATAGCAAATGGTTAGAGAGTGAAGCTCAGCTTGGAAGTACCAGGCATGATAACTCTGAAAGGTACCAAAAGGTAGACTCCTGGGTAAGGTGGCCAGCAGGGAATCCTTCTGCCTCAGCCTTACCCACAGCTTGCTATTGGTAATCTGTAGAGTTCCCCAGTCTGAGGATAACTGAATTACCTCACTGCAAACTCGGGCAATACTAGACAATGACACATAAGAAAGAAGTCAGATTCTGCACACTCCTGTTATTCTCATTTACCAAATCCATGTTATTAAGCAAGTTAATGATTTCAATAAGTCTAAATGTTTTAGTTAAATGATTTATGATATTTTCCTCTTTTTAGATTAAATTACTAAATAAACAGTATTTATTGGAACCGGTGTTATTCAGTACATTCTCACTAAGGGCCTCTTTTCTTTCTAAATTTACTCACTTGCCTTCATTTTTTTTCTGCCAACCAAGAAGACCATGCTTAAGACATCTTACTCTGACTCTTCTCTAGGATGAACTTGCTTTTGCACTTTCACCTCACAATGACAGACAAACAACTGCATGTAGTTCTTTGCTTTTAGTTAAAGCCAAATCAATACAGACATCAGCGTAAAGCATCACGGACACCATGAAGGACAGGAGGATGGATAGGACCTTGTGGTCTGGGATGTGGGAGCCACATCTGCGGTGCAAATCTCTTCCTTTCATTTTGAAGACCTTAGCAAAAAACATGCCTGATTCACCTAGTCTCTGAAACAATCATTTTTATGTTTCCTGAGAGTTAAAACCAATTCTATCCTATATGTATTAATGTGTGTCTCTCTGTGTGTGAATACACATGTGTAATACCATGGGAGCCAGAAAAGGGCATCGAGTTTCATGAAAATGAGGTTACAGACAGCTGTGTGTCCCTGATGTGGGCACTGAGGACCAAACTCCGGTTCTCCACAAGAGCAGCAAGTGCTCTCGCCTGCTAGACATCTCGACAGCCCTCCTCATTATTTTCTATCTTCGACATATCCCATATCTTGGCCAAAAGGCTCTTAAGGTCATCTGCCACCTGCATTTCCTCTCTACCCCTCTTTCATAATTTCAGCTCTGTTCACCACTCTGTCCCCCATTTCTTTCTCTCATAGGTAATACTAATAAGTACAGGAACTCACTGAGACTTAACAAAAGTTGTTCCGAGTCTAGCTCTCTACCTGTCTTGTTTTCTTAGCTCTTGTTTGTCCTTTTAACCACTATTGATGCTAATTTCTTTAACCATTGACACTTATTCAGGCTCATATCACACAGTCCTTAGAAGACACCCACAAATCACAGCTATTTGTTTCAAACTTAGGATGAAAGAGGAACTTTCAAAGTTTCCTTCCATGGATTCACCGTCTAGTCTTTGACATCTTAAAAAACAATAAAAGTTAAAGATTTTGCTAATCTGTCTGTCTCTCTATGTCTCTCTATGTCTCTCTCTCTCTCTCTCTCTCTCTCTCTCTCTGTGTGTGTGTGTGTGTGTGTGTGTGTGTGTCTGTACGAGTATGAGAACACATGTCTGGCATGTGCAAGTATATGTATATGTATATGTATATGTATATGTGTATGTGTATGTGTATGTGTATGTGTATGTGTATGTGTATGTGTATGTGTATGTGTATATGTTCATGTGTGTTGATGCATCTGCGGATAGAGATCAGAGGTCAGTCAAGAGTTTTCTTCCATTGCTGTTGACTTAATCTTTTGATGGTCTTTTGTTGAAACTGGAACTCATAGGTTCAGCAAGATTAACTAACCTGAAATTCCCAGGGATTCTCCTCTCTCTACCTCCCAGGTATATGTTCTGCCCAGCTTTTTGCCAAGCTGTTGAGAGTCTAAACTCAGTTCTTTATCCTTGCATGACTTTACCCACTGAAGTGACTTCCCAAGCCCAGGCTAATCTCTGCCCTGTCATTTTGTTTCATTCACATCCCAAGTCACTCTACGCTAATATCGCCAAGCCATTCATTCTATTTCTGTCTCTACCAACTTCTGACTTCTCAGACCAAGCCACATCCATCTCACTCTTCCTCTTCCCTGCAAGTCCCTCCTAACGTATTTCCCGAGGCTGCTTTGGTTTCTGCTGGTGCTGTGTATGTGAAGATTCCAGAAGAATCTTGTAAAAGGCAAATGAGTCATGTCATTTTCTTTCTTGAACAGCTTTGCTCTCATAAAAAGTAAATCTCTTCAGCATGTCCCACCAGACTGGAAGGACTGGCTTCATTCCTTCCACCTTGACATTTCTATGCCTGTACCACGAGTCACACTCTCTTCCCCTTGTTAGAGTTCTTTTTCTCATCAAGACCTTAACAATCTGGTAGGGTGTGGTGGCACACAACCATAATAGCAGAACTCAAGAGGCAGAAGCAGTGGTTTTCTGTCCTCATTTAAGCACAGAACAGTCTTGTTCCTGACTTTCCTACAGGTGATTTTCATGCACAAACCCAACTTTGATTCCTTTCAGGCACAGAGGAAAATATATGTCTTCATTTTGCTATTAGCCCTTTCTTTTATTTCTTCTCCCATGCCCTCTCTCCACTCCCTCCACTGACACAAGCCCCACTAGGGATTGTGCCTAACTTTTCAGCACTCTGTGTCAAGCCAGTGAGCATCTGCCTTTGGTATGTAAGCATTCATATTTCAACATCTAGCAAACATCTGTCAAATGGAAAATGAAAATGTAAACTATACAGAGCCTTGTGTTTACTCCTCTACTAAATAAATCTTCTAGCAAAGTCTTCTAAGTGGAATAACATGTTGGCTCACTGTCTGTCCTATTCAATGGTATTGCTGTAATCCCTGCTACTCTTAAGTCTCATCCAAATTACTACTGCCATTTGTTATGTGAGCCAAGATTGTCTTTAAATATTTATAGCTTGTGAACTTAATAATAATTTCAAATACAAGACTATCCTGATGTGAGAGAGATTTTAGAGTTTTCATGTAGTTCAAAAGACATATATAAGTTGGGCAACTTGACGCAGCAAGCATACTACTAATACAAATTATTTTTAAAATCGTTCTTAGTGTGTGTGCGCGTGTGTGTGTGTGTGTGTGTGTGTGTAGTGTGTGTGTGTGTGTGTGTGTGTGTGTGTGTGTATGTGTTTGTAATTTGTGTGTGTTCACATGTACATACACATGGAGGCTCAAAGTTGATGCTGGGTATCTTATATTTCTTTCCATTTTATCAAATAAGTCAATGTCTTGCTAAACCTGGAGCTTGCCTGTTTTGACTCCACCATCAGACAAGTTTTCCTGAAGGAATTCCCTATTTCTGTCCAGCTTTTATGTGGATTCTTATTCACATGGAAAGTACTTTATCTACTTAGCCATGTTCTGAGCCACCATTCTGCAACTTACAAGTAATTATTTTTTATCTTGCCTGTCCTTCCCCACACCTGATCCTGAAGTCCCCATTCCCTTCCCCATTCTTCCTCTCAGTTCCCTCCTGCCATCTGCCTCTTATGACTATTTTATTCTCCCTTCTAAGTGAGATTCAAGCTTCCTCACTTGGGCCTTCCTTCTTGTTTACCTTCTGTGGAGTATAGCATGGTACCTGTATTTTATGGCTATTATCCACTTATAACTCAGTACATATGATGTGTGTTCTTTTGGGGCTGAGCTACCTCACTCAGGAGGATATTCATTCTCAAGTTCCATCCATCTGCCTGAATAATTCATAATGTCCTTGATTTTAATCACTGAATAGTATTCCAACTGACAAGTATTAGAAGGTGGGTTGCATCTCCAGGACCAGAGAGACCTGGGATAAGGGCGAGCCCAAGCATAAATAGAGGTGACATTAACTGTGACTCACAACACTGCGGATGTGGAACCTTAATTGGCCAACTCCTCTTGCCAGGCAGGAAACCCAGTAGAGCAATAGAGACAACAACCCACCCACCAAACTTTCAACCCAAAATTTATCCTGTCCACAGGAAATGCAGGCACAAGGGATGGAGTAAAGACTGAGGGAATGGTCAACTAATAGCTGTCCCAACTTCAAAGAATCTTATTGAGGTGCCATGCCACCTGGCAGGAACTTGACATCAACCAATGTGAAGTTCCTCTCCCAGCCTTTGAGTGGGAACTCCTGTGCCAGCCATAATCCCCTCCACCTAGGGCAGAGTGCTCAGACAAAGGTGAAACCTATTGTTCAAGGACCTGCAGTTTCCTTAAAAACACTAACCCCCTGTGGAGCAACTGAACTGATTCTGCTGAGAAGCTTCCAGACTTTTCCTCCTGCCTATATGTATTAGGAGTGCTTCATTAAATTTTTGAGACCTTGAATAGCAGGTGTTATCTTGGTCTCCATCTCTTTTTTGCCGCCTTCCCATACATCCCCAGCTTTCCTTCCAGGTAACCCATTTGATGTAACTGCTGGCAGTTACAGCAACTTGAGAGCAACCCAATGGGTAAGCACCAATCCTTGACACTATTAATGGTACTCTGTCATGCTTTCAGACAGGAGCATGTTGTCCTCTCAGAGGTTCCACTCAGCAGGGGATAAGAACATCACATAAAGACCAACAGAGTCATCTCACCTGAACCCTTGGGACTCTCAAAGCCTGAACCATCAACCAAAGAATATACACAGACTGGACCTAGGCCGCCCCACACATATGTAGCACATGTGTAGCTTGGTCTTCATGCGGGCTCTGAACAACTGAAACTGGGGCTATCTCAAAAGCTGTTTCCTGTACATGGGAGATGTTCTTCTAGCTGGGCTGCCTTGACTAGCTTCAGTGGGAGAGGAAATGCATAGCCTCACAGAGACTTGAAATGTCAGGGTGGAGGGATACAAGAGGGTAGGGCTGGGGGGAGGTACCTGCTCAGAGGAGGAGAGAGGATCTGGGAAAGGGTTGTGGGAAGGAGGGACCAGGAGAGGGGCAGTAAGTGGCCTATAAAGTGAATAAGTAAAAGAACAAAATTATATTAAAAATAATTCTTTTATTTTTAATATAATTATTAATTATATTATATTAAAAATAAAAGAATTATTTTTGAGGTTATACAATTCTATCATTTTCCACTTCCCTTTCTTTTTTTTTAATTTTTATTTTCTATATTCTATGTTTACATTCCAAAGGCTTTCCCCTTTCCCAGTTCCCCCCCACCATACGTCCCATAATTCCTCTCCCCCCCAACTATTCCCCAATCATTCCCCCTCTCCCCACGGTTTCTCTACAAAACTGGATCCAATCTTTACAGGCCCAGGGTCCTCTCTTTTCTTCTTCTTGGGAATCATTTGACTTGCTAATTGTGCCTTGAGTATTTAGGGCTTCTGGGCTCATTAATATCCACTTATCAGTGATTGCATTTCATGTGTATTCTTTTGTGATTGGGTTAACTCACTTAGGATGATATTTTCCAGGTCTAACCATTTACCTACAAGTTGCATGAATTCATTATTTTCAATTGCTGAGTAGTATTCTATTGTATAAATATACCACATTTTCTGTATCCATTCCTCCTTTGAGGGACATCTGGGCTCCTTCCAATTTCTGGCTATTATAAACAAGGCTGCTATAAACATAGTGGAGCATCTGTCTTTATTGTATGCAGGGGAATCCTCTGGGTATATGCCCAGGAGTGGTATGCCAGGGTCCTCTGGAAGTGACATGCCCAGTTTTCTGAGGAACCGCCAAACTGATTTCCAGAGTGGTTTTACCATTTTGCAATCCCACCAACAGTGGAGGGGTGTTCCTCTTTCACCACATCCTCGCCAGCACTTGTTGTCTCTTGAGTTTTTAATCTTAGCCATTCTGACTGCTGTGAGGTAGACTCTCAGGGTTGTTTTGATTTGCATTTCCCTGATGACTAATGATGTTGAACATCTCTTAAGGTGTTTCTCGGCCATCCGAATTTCTTCTGGTGAAAATTCTTTGTTTAGCTCTGTACCCCATTTTTTGATAGGGTTATTTGGTTCTTTGGGGTCTAACTTCTTGAGTTCTTTGTATATATTGGATATTATCCCTCTGTGGGATGTGGGGTTGGTTAAGATCTTTTCCCACTTTGTTGGTTGTCTTTTGTCCTTCTGACAGTCTCCTTTGCCTTGCAGAAACTTTGTAATTTTATGAGGTCCCATTTGTCAATTCTTGATCTTAGAGCATAAGCTATTGGTGTTCTGTTCAGGAACTTTCCCCCTGTGCCTGTGTCCTCCAGGGTCTTCCCAAGTTTCTTTTCTAATAGTTTCAGTGTGACTGGTTTTATTTGGAGGTCCTTGATCCATTTAGAGTTGATCTTAGTGCAAAGAGATAAAAGTGGGTCAATTCGCATTCTTCTGCATGTTGACCTCCAGTTGAAGCAGCACCATTTGTTGAAAAGGCTATCTTTATTCCATTGGATGGTTGTGGCTCCTTTATCAAAGATCAAGTGACCATAAGTCTGTGGGTTAATTTCTGGGTCTTCAATCCTATTGATCCACTTACCTGTTGCTGTACCAATACCATGCAGTTTTTAACACAATTGTTCTGTAGTACTGTTTAAGGTCAGGGATATTGATTCCCCCAGAAGTCCTTTTATTGTTGAGAATAGTTTTAGCTATCCTGGGTTTTTTGTTGCTCCAGATGAATTTGAGAATTGCTCTTTCTAGATCTATGAAGAATTGAGTTGGGATTGTGATGGGGATCGCATTGAATCTGTATATTGCTTTTGGCAAGATGGCCCTTTTTACTATATTGATCCTGCCAATCCAGGAGCAAGAAATATTTTTCCATCTTTTGAGGTCTTCTTCGATTTCTTTCTTCAAAGACTTGAAGTTCCCGTCATACAGATCTTTCGCTTGTTTGGTTAGAGTTACGCCAAGGTACTTTATGTTGTTTGTGTCTATTCCCTAACTTCTTTCTCAGCCTGCTTGTCCTTTGAGTACAAGAACGCTACTGATTTGCTTGAGTTAATTTTATAACCAGCCACTTTGCTGAAGTTGTTTATCAGCTGTAGAAGTTCTCTGGTGGAGTTTTTTGGGTCGCTTAAGTAAACTATCATATTGTCTGCAAATAATGATAGTTTGACTTCTTCCTTTCCAATTTGTATCCCTTTGACTTCCTTATGTTGTCTAATTGCTCTTGCTAGAACTTCAAGTACTATATTGAAAAGATATATATAGAGAGAGGGCAGCCTTGTCTAGTCCCTGATTTTAGTGGGATTGCTTCAAGTTTCTCTCCATTTATTTTGATGTTGGCTACTGGTTTGCTGTAGATTGCTTTTACTATGTTTAGGTATGGGCCTTGAATTCCTGCTCTTTCCAAGACTTTTAGCATGAAAGGATGCTGAATTTTGTCGAATGCTTTTTCAGCATCTAATGAGATGACCATGTGGTTTTTTTTTCTTTCAGTTTGTTTATGTAGTGGATTACATTGATGGATTTCCGTATATTGAACCATCCCTGCATCCCTGGGATGAAGCCTATTTGATCATGGTGGATGATCATTTTGATGTGCTCTTGGATTCGGTTAGCAAGAATTTTATTTAGTACTTTTGCATCTATATTCATAAGAGAAATTGGCCTGTAGTTCTCTTTCTTTGTTGGATCTTTTTGTGGTTTAGGTATTAGCGTAATTGTGGCTTCAAAGAATGAGTTGGGCAGTGTCCCTTCTGTCTCTATTTTGTGGAATAGTTTGAAAAGTATTGGTGTTAAGTCTTCTTTGAAGGTCTGGTAGAATTCTGCACTAAAACCATCTGGTCCCTTACTTTTTTTGGTTGGGAGGCTTTCTATAACCCCTTCTATTTCTTTAGGGGTTATGGGACTATTTAGCTGATCTACTTGATGCTGATTTAATTTTGGTATTTGATATCTGTCTAGGAAATTGTCCATTTCCTCCAGATTCTCCAGTTGTTTTGAGTATAGACTTTTGTAGTAGAATCTGATGATCTTTTGAATTTCCTCAGTTTCTGTTGTTATGTCTCCCTTTTCATTTCTAATTTTGTTAATTTGTATACTGTCTCTGTGTCCTTTGGTTAGTCTGGCTAAGGGTTTATCTATCTTGTTGATTTTCTCAAAGAACCAGCTCATGGTCTTGTTGATTCTTTGTATGGTTTCTTTGTTTCTATTTGATTGATTTCAGCCCTGAGTTTGATGATTTCTTGTCTTCTACTCCTCCTGGGTGAATTAACTTGTTTTTCTTCCAGGGCTTTAAGGTGTGCCATTAAGCTGCTAGTGTATGCTCTCTCCAGTTTCTTTTTGGATGCACTTAGAGCTATGAGTTTTCCTCTTAGCACTGCTTTCATTGTGTCCCATAGATTTGGGTAGGTTGTACCTTCATTTTCATTGAATTCTAAAAAGTCTTTGATTTCTTTTTTTATTTCTTCCTTGACCAAGGTGTCATTGAGTAGAGTATTGTTCAGTTTCCATGTGTATGTGGGCTTTCTGTTGTTTTTGTTGTTATTGAAGACCACTCTTACTCCATGGTGATCTGAAAGGAGGCATGGGATTAGCTCGATCTTCTTGTATTTGTTGACATCTGTCTTGTGAACAATTATATGCTCTATTTTGGAGAAGGTACCATGTGGAGCTGAGAAAAAGGTATATTCTTTAGCTTTAGGATGAAATGTTCTATATATATATATCTGTTAAATCCAATTGGTCCAGAGTTTCAATTAGTTTCACTGTGTTCCTGTTTAGTTTCTGCTTTCCTGATCGGTCCATTGAGGAGAGTGGAGTGTTGAAGTCACCCACAATTATTGTGTTAGGTGTAATGTGTGCTTTAAATTTTAGTAAGGTTTCTTTTACGAATGAGGGTGACCTTGCATTTGGAGCATAGATGTTCAGTATTGAGAGCTCTTCTTGGTGGATTTTCCCTTTGGCCAGCAAGAAGTGACCTTCTGAGTCTCTTTTGATGATTTTAGGTTGGAAGTCAATTTTATCTGATATTAGAATGGCTACTCCAGCTTGTTTCCTGAGACCATTTGCTTGTAAAATTGTCTTCCCACCTTTTACTCTAAGGCAGTGTTTGTCTTTAACACTGAGATGTGTTTCCTGTATGCAGCAAAATGTAGGGTCCTGTTTCTGTATCCAGTCTGTTAATCTATGTCTTTTTATTGGGGAATTGAGTCCATTGATGTTAAAAGATATTAAGGAATAGTAATTATTACCTCCAGACATTTTTGAAATTATATTTATTTATTTTATTTATTTATTTTTTATATTCGAGAGGTTATCTTCTTTTGGGTTTGATGAGAGGAGGTTTCTATCTTGCTTCTTCCCGGGTGTAGTTTCTGTCCTTGTCTTGGGGTTTTCCCCCTATTATCCTTTGTAGGGCTGGATTTGTGGAAAGATATTGTGCAAAATTGACTTTGACATGGAATACTTTGATGTCTCCATCTATGGCGATTGAGAGTTTTGCTGGGTAAAGTAGTTTTGGTTGAAGTTTGTGTTCTGTTAGAGTTTGCATTATATCTGCCCAGGATCTTCTAGCTTTCATGGTCTCAGGTGAGAAGTCTGGTGTTATTCTGATAGGTCTTCCTTTATATGTTACTTGGCCTTTTTCTCTTGCTGCCTTTAATATTCTTTCTTTGTTTGGAGTTTTGATTATTATGTGACGGGATGTATTTCTGTTCTGATCCAGTCTGTTTGGGGTTCTATATGCTTCTTGTATATTCATGGGCATCTCTCTCTTTAGGTTGGGGAAGTTTTCTTCCATAATTTTGTAGAAGATATTTGCTGGCCCTTTAACTTGTACATCTTCATTCTCGTCTATACCTATAATCCTTAGGTTTGGTCTTCTCATTGTGTCCTGGATTTCCTGGATGTTTTGGGCGACAACCTTTTTGCATTTAGTATTTTCTTTGACTGTTGAATCAATGGTTCCTATGGTATCTTCGGCTTCTGATATTCTGTCTTTTATCTCTTGTATTCTATTGTTGATATTTGCATCTATGGCCCCTGATTTCTTCCCATGGTTTTCTATCTCTAATGTTGTCTCCCTTTGCGATTTCTTAGTTGTTTCTACTTCTGTTTTTAGTACCTGGATGGATATGCTCAGATCTTTCACTTGCTTGATTGTGTTTTCGTGTATTTCTTTAAGAGATTTTTGTGTTTCCTCTTTCATAGCTTCTACTTGTTGGCCCATGTTCTTCTGTATTTCTTTAAGTGATTTTTTTTCTTTCTTCCTTATTGTCTTCTTCTTTTTGATCCATCTTCTCCTGCATTTCTTGAAGTGATTTTTGTATTTGCCTTGTAAAGGCTTCTAACTTTTGATCCATTTTCTCCTCTATTTCTTTACGAGATTTTTCTCTGTGTTCAGCTACCAGCATCCTGACCAGTGATTTTATATCCAAGTCTTGTTTTTCTGGTGTTTTGGGGTATCCAGGACTTCCTGTGTTGGCGAACTGGGTTCAGATGCTGTCATGTTGCCTTGATTTCTGTTAGTAACGTTCCTTCGTTTTCCTTTTGCCATCTGGTTATTTCTGGTGTTAGTTGGCCTTGTTGTCACTGGCTGGTGTTTGAATCTCCCTTGAGGCTGGGCTCACCTGTTGTTTCTCTACTGTTGGTTATGCGTGACTGCTGCTCAAAGGGATCACAATCTGGCTTCCACTGGCTGCCTCGGTGCATGGCCTGACGTGGCGGGGAAGTCCAGCAGAGCCTTTGCGGGCAGAGATGGGTCTGCCTGGCAGGGAGAGCCTAGCAGATCCCCCCGTGCAGTAGCCCTGGATGGAATCTGTCTACCTGGGCCTCTCCAGCTGTGTCCTGCCACTACCACTGGTCCAGGGTCCCGGGAGCTGGCTCTCCCTTTCCTTTCAGTAAAAACTTCCACATACCTCTCCTTACTTTTTTTTTTTAGATTCATGATCACTTTTTCACTAATTATGGGAAGAGTACTCCAATGGCTATCAATTTCTGAAAATGTGTGTGTGTGTGCTTGTGTGTGTATGTATGTATGTATGTATGTATGTATGTATAGTGTGTATATATTTATTTGTGCTTGTATCTTTGTATGTAGATGTGTACGTGTATTTATATATCTATGTATGTGTGTTGTATGTGTTTATGTTGGTTTCTTCATTTTGCAAGTAAGGCTGCATTTAGCACTTATTTTTCTTTTTAATTGTTGGTGAGTAGGATTCCTCTTCAGTATGTTCTTCAATACTGGGTTATAGATCATGAATTGCTTTAGACACCAGTCTTGATGTATCTTTAGTTCTCCATTGGTTTTAAAGTGATATCTATAAAAAGATATCATATGTAAGACAATATTTTACGATTTCTTATGGCTGTTGCAGTGACATGCAAACACCTCTGTCAGTGGTAGACTCCTTTGAGTGCTCCTTGCTTTTTTCCCTCAGGTGACTTTCTGTAGTTCAGTGTTAATATGTCACTCCATCACGTTCTTCAGCATCAGAATATATGGACCTTGCTCCACTTTAGAGAGCCTTATTGGGGTGCCATGCCACATGGCAGGAACTTGATATTGACCAAGGTGAAGTTCCTCTTCCAGCCTTTTAGCAGGAATTCCCATGTTAGCCATAATCCCCTCCACCTGGGGTGCTCACACTAAGATGAAATCCATTGTTCTTCCAAATCTTCAATTTCCTGAATTAAACAGGTGACCAGCCCAGCTGCCCTGAACACACCCTGGAATTTGGGGGAGGGGTCTTGCCTGAAACATTAAAATTCTGAGTCTTCCATTAAACCTTGAGTCTTTGAAGAGCAGTTGTTGTCTTGGTCTCATTTTCTTCTCACAGGCCCGTTCTATTTTACCCTTAGCTTTCCTTCCAGGTGACTTGTTTGATGTAACTGCGGGCAGTTACACTCCACAGTGCCTAGAACATTTTAGACATTCATTAAATGCTTGATGAATAAGCCACTGTCAGGCTGTGTCCTGCTTCTGTGGATACAGGACTCTGGCTTGTTTATATCTAATTACAACTCATAGAGGGATCATGTAGTGTGTTCCAAGAGCATAACCAGCAAATGTTAATATCAAAACCTGAGCCATAGTGGAGGAATGGCATCTGCACTCTCACCATTTGAGAGGTGGAAACATATGCATTTGCCTATATATTGACTTTAGTGACAGCTT